>JAASFO010000001.1:0-144737 GCA_023333815.1 Globisporangium recalcitrans
ACTTTACGGTGTCGTGCTGGATCGTGTACACTCGCGGCTCCTCCAAGTGGCCGAAGCTCGCATTCTCAGTGAACAGACTCTTCTCCTTTAGTTGCAGCGCTCCACTCCCGCTCGCCACCACAGGAGGTCTCACTGACGGCTCTCGGAGCGTGGAGCGGCGCACAGCCTCACTCAGCGTCTGGTTTCCGCCGAACTCACCACTCCTGAGCTCCGACGGTTTCGTGCCATTAGGAGGTTGTCGCTTTGGTTTCTCTTTGTGCAGCAGTGTCGCGTTGTGACGCTCAGGCTGACGCTGTTCGTGATGCCGATGGGTCATCCTGTTTGGTTGATCAGTGTCATCGCTCTCCTCTTCTGCACGCTGGCGCCTGCTGTGCTGATTTCTGCTCTGCGACTGCTCACAAAGCCGTTCACCGAGGTCTGTCTGGTCTGGATCTTGTTGCTGCGGTGGCAACGATATCTGCTTGTTGCGTCGACGTCCTGGACTTCCAGCTCCACACGAATACCTACAGGAAGCTGCTCCGCGATTGCCAGCCCACTTTGTGTTCACGAGCGCCTTCCTCCGGTCCGGATCCGCGGTCAGCAGCGTCTTGAGCGACACCACGAGCTCCCTGTTGTTGCGCTCGCAGAGGCTCTGGAGGCTCGCGAGCGTCTGCTGCTGCAGCGCGATGACGTTCACGAACGCTTCGTCCCAAGACGCGCACTCGTGACGCAGCTCAGGCGGCACGTGTCTGCTATTCTCCTTTCCTTCCGCCGCGAGCTTGAGCAGGAACTCCTTGGTCTTCAGCTTCGGGTGCTCGGCCAGTTGGTGGTGCGTGCGAACCACAATCGTCACCATCTGGGTCTCGAGCGCTTCGAGCTCGCTCTCTGAGAGTGCGCTCTCGGGCTTCCAGAGCCTCAGGAGCTTCTCGACGTCCACTTGCACATCCTGCGGGTTCGGAAGCACATCAAACGATAGCGACGACGAGCCACTGGAAGCGTCACCGACGTTCGCCATCACAAAGCCGTAGAAATCCTTTCGCAACTGGACGAGGCTCGCGACTTTCTGGAGCTTTTGGATCTCAAAGTGGTTCCTGAGCACCATCGCCCGCAAAGTCTTGTCCTGCGACGCGACGAACGGCGCCAGCTCGCGCTCTTTCGCGGTGATGTCGATGATGTCGAGCACCTGCAGCTGCACCAAGCAGTCGATCGCGCGCAGGCGGTAGTTCGGGTGGTCGCAGAGCGGATTGCCCAGTAGGTTCAGGTTGCGCAGTCGCGGGAGCCTTGCCAACCGCTCGAGCTCTGAGAACGACACGATGAGGTTCCCGCTGATCGACAGCAGGCGCAGAGTCACGAACTGCTCGACGCCGTCCAAGCTTTTCAGGTTGTTTCGGCTCAGGAAGAGCGCGCTGATCGACGCGCTGACTGCCGGCGGGACGCTGCCGATGCACTGGATCGCCTTCCCGACCGCGTTGAGCTTGGTGCCGTCGCAGAGCCGCATGCCGTGCTGCTTGAACGCGTCCACGAGCGACTTGCGCGGTCCCGAGCTGCTGCCATTGGACTGCGCTGGTCTGCTGACCACTCTCTTGCTGCCATTAGCGCTCTGCTTCTCCTTCGCTGTCGCGCTCTGTTGCTGTTGCTTGCTGGGCTTTGGCGCCAGACGTGAGACGTGCGCGTGGCTGTAGCCGCGACCGCGCACTCAGTCCTCCATACTGAGATTGCTGCGGAGCTGCTTTTGGTAGATGAAGCGGATGCGCCTCACAGCAACATGCACACGCTGCTGACTTGTAGAGAGAGAGAGAGAGATGGAGCGTGATGCAGCAGCAGCTCCCATCTGCGTGCGATCACAAGCAGATTTGCGGGAGTTGTTGTGTCAAAAAACGAACCCCAAAAGTCGTGCAACACTCGGACTCAGAGATTATCAGATTTGAGACGATTTTGAAATGGATACTTTTTGTGACAGAAAGTGTTTCCATCTCAGGACTTGATTGACAAGCACACACACACTGGCAGCACACGCATTATTGGTTCGCTCAAAGCCTAGCGCCTTGCGCCTTGGCTGGTGACAGATTGTACAGACAGAAGAGCCCGCGGAGCTGCGAGACACTCCCATTCGGACACGCGACGCACTCGGGCGTCTTGGCGCTCCAGTCGACTGCGTACTGTCCCGATGGGCAGCACGAGTCGCCTGCTGCCTCGGATGCCTCGCGACGTAGAGCTCTAGTCTCTCCACTCGTCTTCCCCTTTGCCTTTGCTTTTGGCTTTGAGGGCGTTGGCTTTGAGGTCTTTGTCGGTAAGGCAGTTGTGGCGTCTTCTTCATCTGGGTCCTCATTCGACCGAGCGGTGCTCTGTGCCACAATCGCAGTCTCGATTCTCGCACGCAGCAGCAGTGGGCTTGCGAGAGACCGGTAGTTGATCCGCTTGGCTTCGTTCGGGTTCGCGTACAGAACCGTCACTGTGAACTCACTGAACAGCGCCGCGTCCAGTCCTCCCTTGCGGACATTGGAGGTTCCTTCTTTCTCGATGCAGAGACTGCTGATCGCAGCGCCACACACTGCGTACGGGCTCTCCTCGGGGTCTTGCTCGCAGTTCCCCGTCGCGTACCGCGTCTGAAGCTTCACGGCTGGAATTCGGTACCGACGGTGTTTCTCCAGAGAAGGTCCGAGGTCCGCCACACCGCGCGTCTCGAACGTGATCGTGACCTCTTCTTCAAAGTCCGAGAACCGCGGCGGCAGCAGCAGCGTGAGCTTCTTCAGGTAGATCACGGCCGAGTTCAGGTCGCTCTCCTCGTTCACCCAGCCGTACTTGCTCAGCCACTCGTAGGTCTGCGGCAATTGGAACGACACGCTCTGGTCGCTCATGAGTTTCTTCAGGTCGATGAACGCCATGTCGCCTGGGAATTCGGGTGCTGTCGGGATGAACACGTCCGTCTGCTCCACTTGGGGCTGCGTGTCTGACTCGAACACCAGCAGCTTGTTCAGGCCGTTCTCGTCCAGTCGTTTGAACTGGAACACTTTGCTCTCGCAGCTCTCCACTGGGATGCCTCCGTTCGAGTACGTCAAGCGCACACAGAGCTGGTACATGGACGCCAGGTAGCTCACTTGGGACTGGATCGCCATGTACGACGACAGCGCGGCGTTCGTGTTCTGCTGCTTGCGAGCTCGGTACAGCCACGTCTTCCGCTTCACGGCATCGTCCCCCCACTCGGCTTTCAAGCTCGTGATGGTCGCGTTGCTGTCAGTCAAGCCTCCCAAGAGCTCATCACGGAAGTCCTGCGACGTGACGATGCTGCTCGCGCTCGACGACAGCGCACTCAGCGAAGAGAGCACCTCGTCGCTGCCGCGCACCGCCTCCCTCATGTTGCCAAAGTACTCCTGGTTGAGCTTCTGGATCTTCACGCACGGAGGGAACGCTGTGCGGTGGATGAACACGCAGAACTGGGTCGTCATCTGGTCGAACAGCAACTCGACCTGTCCAAGCGAGACCGACACGTTCAGCGACTTCGCGGACGCGTAGATGTCGTCGAACACTTTGACGCTGCTCGCGAGGTCCGAGTCGTTACTCTTGACCAGCGGCGCCGCTGCGTCACGGAGCTTTGCGAGCTCCGGTAGAAAGCCGCCGAGCTGAACCACGAGGTCTTCGAGTTGCGGGAGCGACTGCTCCAGGGTCGTCTTGAGATCCTTTGCGGCGTCGAGGGTCTTCAGTTGCCCTATGAGGTTGTTCACTTTGGAAGCAGCCTCAGTCGCACTCCCCACCACGCCGTCGACACTGGGGCTAAAGAGCGTCTGCACGCCGTCGGCGATCGCGACCGTGGTCTCCACGACCGAGAAGAACGTGTCGACGATCGCCGCGGTCAGCGCCGCCTTGGCGAGCTCCTTCATGTTGCTCAGGTAGTCGGCGCGCACGCCCAAGGCGATCTTGTACTTGGCCTTCACGTCCGCGATCTGCTGGTCCACGAGCGCCTGCTGGGTCTGCACTTTGAAGCTCGAAGTGTTTTTCGACTGGTCGTAGAGCGCGAGCGCGTTCTTCTGCAGCTGGAGGTTCGCGCTGAGCAAGTTCTGGATCCCGGCGTCGTCGATGCGGTCCACAAGCTCGTCGGCGAGCTGGTTGGTCAGCGTGATCATCTCGTCCTTGGCGTTGAGGACCTCGTCCACGAGCTCGGTTGCCTGGAGCTCTTTCTTCAGCAGCGTGTTGTACTTTTGCACGTCCAGGTTCGCCAAGTCGCGCAAATCGAACGCCGAGTCTGCCGCGTTGCTCGTTTCGAGGAACGCCTGAGCCGCTTTCACTGCGCTCTGGATCGACGGCAGTATGCAGAACGAGATGACCATCGTGTCGGAGCAGAGCTGCTCGGCTGTCTTGACGATCGTCTGGGTCTTCGGCTCGTTCAGGAAACCTGCGATCTCGTCGACAGCGTACGTCTTTGCCAGCAGATCCACTTGGCCGAGCACCACGCGCGCAATGCCCTCAGCGATCCAGCTGTGGTCCGCGACCCACTCTGGCTTGAGCAGCTTCAGCAGTGCGAGTTCAGGAAGGATCTGCTTGGACGAGATCGAGAGATCGCTCAGCTTCTGCTGCAGCAGCGGCGTGAACCAGAACTCCTCCACTTTATCAGCAGCCACGGTCTCGTACAGCAGCGTGGAGTTTGGGCTGAGCGTCGGCAGTCGCACGCTGCCCAGCAATTGCTGCATCTGGCTAGAGCTCAGTGTAGCGTTCTTGGCGCTGTTGCTGCTGCTGCCGTCACCAGTGACGAGCAGCCACGCCAGGTTGCAGGACGCCGTCAAGTGCTCCTGGAGGTTCAGTGCGACGTCCGGGAACCCAAAGCGCTTCTTGCCCAGATCAAAGTCCTGGACGATCACGTTCGACACCACGAGCGACCGGAGAGTTAGTCGCAGATCGCTTGGCGCAGACGCTCGGACCGTGGAGATCGCGTCTGCGGTGTGGCGCCACACCTCGGGGGATTCCACCGGGATCTTGTCCATGGTGCTGAAGAAATCAAAGTCCTTGACCAGGTCTTTCCCGAACGAAGACGCGGTTGGGTACAGCTTCTTGTAGACGTTCAACAGACGCGGCTGGGTCATGAGATCGACACTCTGGTCTATCAGCAGCGCCAGTTCCAGACCAGTGGCGCGACCTGCGAGCGTGAACGAGGAGAACGGCCGCTTCACCTGCAGCGCCAGCGCGAGATCGTACGCGAGCCACGCCGCGTTCAGCGAGTCGTTCTTGAAGCTGGCAGCCTCAGCCGCCGACAGGACCTTTCTCCGCTCAGCGAGGATCTGCGCGTCCATGTCTTGCCGGACCGCGCTGATGGTGTTTTTGCTGGTGCCTGTCGAGGTCCCGGTCTTCCAGGACCTGAAGAGTGAGCGGCCGAGGATCATGGGGCTGAGCGCCACCATTTCGCCCGCAACGCCGCGCGACCCGCGCACAAAGAGGTCGCCCACTTTGAGAACCACCGTGTCTCGCTTTGCGTTCGTGAGCATCTCGAACTTGGTCGCGTTGGCGCGCTCGCCGAGCTTGATGCGGCGCTCGCCGATGTCCGCGACCCAGTACTGCTTGGAGGCGCTCGACGCGATCAGCACCGTGTCCTGGCCGGGAAAGAGCAGCTTGAAGTACTCGGACGCAGTCAGACTCGGGCTCTCGATGAGCGTCTTGCTGGAGCCAGCGGCGACGCCCAGGAACGCCGGCGCGTCGAGTCCGTCGCGGAAGCTGCTGAGCGCAAAGTAGAAGTCCCCCGTGACGGGCTTGCCGTTCTTGAGACTGAAGAAGAAGTCTGGCGAGAGATCGCTTTGGCTGTTCACGGGCGTCCAGCCAGTCTGCAGACGTGGAGATCAACGATACAGACAACGGCAAGTGAGCAAGTCAAAAGAGCATCGAGTGGGGAGGCATTGGGGCTAAAGACAGATGCCATGAGAGTACCCACCTTTCCAGTCTTCGTTGTTGCTGATGAAGACTGCGAGTCATCGTCAGCCTGAGACGTCGAGGTGCTCGCAGCCAACGCATCCGACCCGCTCGTGCTGTCACTTGCGCTGCCAGCCACGACCGTTGAACCCGACGCAGCTCCGTTGTCGTCCAACGCACCAGAGTCGCTGCCACTGCCACTGGTGCTGCCTTCAAGCGACTCGGTGTCTTGAGCTGCAACGAGGCTCAAGCTCGCCAGCAGAAGCGCTGCCATCAGAATAAATACGACGGTGGTCGCACGCAGAGGTCGGTGACGTCCATTGCTGGATCTGGGAACAGCTCTTCGCGGCTGCTTCATCTCCATGGCGGATCGACTCGCCGCCAGGGACTGCGGTTCGGAGAGCTTCACAATGTGGTTGGCGGTGGCATGGGAGCTGTCAGAGCTGCGTGTATTAGTCTCAACACCAAGGACGTGGTCAACAGTCGGATCTGCAATCACGCTGTTGGAAGAGCTCAATCGAAGAAGACCAGTTCGTTTGGCGGAGCAGGTCGTCGACTCCCCATCGCAGCTTCAGTGCACCAGATGACAGCCACAGTGCAAATCCGACCGCACAGCAAAACCTGCATACATTTATACCTCGCGTGTCAAAACCTGCTGCTCTCGACCGAAGCGATGCTTAAAAAACTGCATAATGGAATATGCCTGCGAGGTATGATCCAAGCGTGGGATTTATTTGTCAAGGTTCTCGCGATACCAAACCAGCTCCATCTGGTTTCCGTCAACAGCACTGTAGCACTTGAAGCTCTCACGGACGGAAAGCGGCTGCAGCGCTTCAACGCATGATGGTCGGCGTCAGGATCGCTCGGATCGCCTCTGTTCCCTGTCGCCATCTGGTCTCGAAGCATGCAGGCAAGCTCCTCCACACTGGCTCACAGGCGAGGTCGCGAGCTGACAGTCAGGCTCAGCAAGCGCCTTGTGGTGTCTGTTGCCTTGATTGATGACTCTTCAAGCATCTCGTAAGGCAGGTTAATCACCATTTTCCGCGCGCGCTCAGTCTGTCCGCATCACGGTCACCAATGGAGGCGACGACCAGAAGGAACGCGGCAGCTTACATGCGTCTACTCGCAGTGCTGCTGCTCGCAGCAGTGACCCTTGCCAGCGTAGCTGCTCAGAGTGGCGAGGCGTCCGGGTTCGAGTCGACGTCTGCAAGCGGGAGTGAACCCAGCGGCAGTGTGGACAATGACGCCACTCCTGGCACTGTGAGACCCGCTGGCGATGCTCCCCCAGACAAGAACTTTTGGGTGTTGCCCAAGAACCAGGCGTCAACCGACAAAATGGTGCGTGTGCTGGTAAAGCGAGGTCGCTCTGACGCAAGCAGCAACTCCATGCTAACGATGTATGTGTTTGTGTGTGTTGTAGGCTGGCTGGACAGTCGTCACCGACGACCAGGACCTCCCATCGGACTTTTGCTTTGACGAGGACGTCGCCGGCGCTCCGCCAACGAATGGCGCGTGCGGCGGGTACATTGGTCTGGCGGCATTCGGGAGGACAGGAGACCAAGTCGGGTACATCATGGGCAGTAGCAACAGTGCGAACCCCAATGAGTCGCAGGTGCTTTTCACTGCGAACTTCTCTTCCAGTACGCTGCTCCGGTACTCGCTCGTGTCTGGAGGCACTGGCGCCATGACGATCTCCAACAAGGACAAGAGCAAGTTCTGGTTCGCGAACGAGGTCACCAAGACCCTCGAGCTCGTCCCCATCGCGCGAGCGACGCGTTTCACCATGTACGCGAGCGAAGCGCAGGACGCGCTGCTGCTCAAGACCGGCCGCTTCTATTTGTCGATGGCGCGGGGGCAAACGGCAGCCGTGGCGCTCGTGCAGACGCTGAGCACGTCGACATTTCTCCGTGCTCCCGTACAGCAGACGCCTACCCTATCGGCGGCTGCCATTCAGAAACAGATCGATCAAACTGACGCGGTGGCGCTCGGGTATCGCTACAGCGCGCTGAAGAGCAAGGGCAAGCTGGCTCCGCAATGGCTCGCGTACGACCTGGCTCTCGCAGTGCCACTAGCACTGCGCTTCAACCAGTTCGCGCTGGGCAACGCGACGCAACTGGACCTGGAGACCGCGCTCGAGAAGACTTTTGCGCTGGTTGCGGAGAAAATGACGCGCGAGTACTACGCCAAGTACGCGTCGCTGGGCAAGAAGCTCCCCAACGATTTCCAGTTGGCCAAGGCGGCGGGCGGGGTCAAGACCGAGCCAGCGGACACTGTGTGGCGAGACGTCGCGGCGGTGTTCCTCAGGGCTGTGGTCCCAGACAAAGAGAAGAAGGGTGATTCAAGTCCGAGTGCCCACTTTGCCGCCGCAGCGTTCGCGCAGGCGAAGCTCATCGACTTTCAGGACCGCACGAGCGTGTTCCTCCTGCCTGGGGACACCGAGTTCGGAATCATGGCGGCGTACTACACGAGCTCGTGCGCGCTCGCGTGGCAAAGTCCCCAGCTCAAGACGCTGGCAGCGAAGGTGAACGCGACCGAGATCATCTCGAACCGCTTCGACGCCGCAGTACTGACGAGAGAGGACCCGAACGCCGTGCAGACGTTCTGGTTCTCGGGCGTCGCGAACCCAGGCAACTCGCCCAGCGTGCTCAACTCGAGTCTGCTGCTCGCGGAGCTCGGACTGCTCAAGCACCTGGACGCCGCGTTCCTCTCGGCGAACGGTGCGGTCGGCGAGAGCATCTCGCGTCCGCTGTTCTCGCAGATCGACGCGGCGCTGAGCTCGTCCAAGGGCATGGACCTCGACCGGATCTACAAGCTCGTCTCGGACAAGCAGTTGAGCGAGATCATGGCGGTCGTGGACTCGCTCTGCCGGTCGAAGCAGAATGGCGGCACGGGTTCTGGGTCACTACCACCCCCAGAGATCAATCTCTGCGTGCTGCCGCAGCTGTTCCGCCAGACGGGCATCTTCAGCATGTACAGCCGCAAAGTGGAGGACCCGGACGTGGTGACGAACCTCAAGAACGGCGCGTCGATCGACTACGTGGCGTACCTGAAACTGGTGCAGAACGACCGCAACTATTTCCTCATTCGCAGCGCTCTCCAAACCGCCAAGACCGAGTTTGTGAGCACGAGCCAGACGTTCACGGACGGACTCGCGGACACGCTCGCAGACGCGACGGTGGTCGAAGCGATCGAGGCGAGCAAGCAGATCGCCGCGACAACGTCCAGTCTTGCGACGTACCTCGCGAAGGGCTCGAGCTTCAAGGTGCAGGGGCTCGGCGCCAAGCTCAGCCAGAAGCTCGCGGCCATCACAGACGGCAAAGCCCGAGTCGAGGACACCAGGACCCGGTACCTGGACACGCTCAAGCGTCTGGGCACGAAAGCGCAGATCCGCGCCGTGGTGGACGCAGTTGTGGCCGTGATCACGACGGTCTTCGCTGTCGTCGACGCCGTCGAGTCGTTCGCGCCTGGTGGGTCAAAAGACGTGGGTGGGTCTGTGGGACCAGTCATCTCGGGGCTCAAGACTGCCACCGCGGCGATCGAGGACGCCGTCGACGTGTTCCAGCTCAAGGCGTACTTGTCGGACGTCGCTGTGGAGCTCAACGACGTGCTGGGCGAGATGGTGAAGGCGCTGCCCGCTATCGAGAAAGTGCGCCAGGCTGCAGCGCCGCTCACCGACACAAAGCGCAACATCTCGGAGGCGCAACTCGCAGCGTCCTCCGAGGCGTTCCTGCTCGCAGTGCGCGAGTACGTCGCCCCCGTGAGCGAGACGCAGCTCAACTCGCTGCAGGTGCGCTTCGCGAGCATCGGCGAGAAGTTCTGCATGATCGCGCAGATGCCCGCGGACCAGGACTGCATCGACATCCGCGGCGACAACGCGCTGATCTTTGGCAGTCTTGTCGAGTCCGTGCAGCTCAGCAGCGACGCCATGGCGATCCTGATGGAGCAAGCCACGGAAGCCGTGAACGACCGCACGCTGAACATGCTGACGGACAAGGTCGCAAAGAACAAGAAGGAGGCGGTCGTGTCGCTCGACGCGCTCAAGAAGCAGTGGGGCGACGACAAGAAGAAGCGCAACGCCTGGTGGTTCCAGTGGCGCAAGCAGCAGGGCTTCCTCTCCGCCACGTCGTCCGTCGGCTCGGTGCTCAACCAGGTCTACATCCTCTCGTCGCTCGTGGAGAAGTGCAACCGCGAGGCGTACCTGAACGGAGGTCGAGCCAGCGACACGTGCAACTCCATAGTGTACTCTGGTTTACCGATCACCGACGCCAGTGTCTCGCGGCTCATCGCCTTGAAATCCGATGCAAGCAACCGCGAAGTCGCGACGGGCTCGGCGATGATCCCCACGTCCCCGTCGCACCCGGGAGACCTGGCGTTCATCGATTTGCAGAAGCTCATGGACGGCCAGAGCGTGTACTTCCAGTTGCCGCTGGCGAACGCGTCGTGGCTGCTCAAGCACGAGTGGATCTCGGACGAGGCGGATCTGGAGAACTACGTGTTCTACGTCAAGAAATTCACACTCAAGCTGCCGCCGCGATTCAGTTCGTACGCGAGTGAGGATGCCCAGGTCAAGATCCTGGTCAAGTCCACTGGGGGGTCCTCGCTAGGACCAGCAATGAAGGGAAAGGCGTTTGTGATCCCGCAGCGCCAGTTCAAAATCGAGTACACGCAGTCACCGGGTGGCACTGCGAGTACCACAGCAACAACAGCAGCCTCGTCTTCGTCCTGCTTGTCGGTCGAGTACCAGAACTGCGACCCGAAGATCCCAGTGTACTGCTTCCGAAGCAAGGGTGTGTCGGACGCCGCCACGGGAGGTCTGAACCCGTCGCTTTTCAGCGAATGGGCGGTGAGCGCGGCGTTTGGAACAAGCAAACAGGGCAAGAAGATCAGCTATCGCTCGGTCGTGTCGCCCTCGCTGCTCTACGTCGACTATGAGCTGGAGAAGGTCCCAACAGCTGGGAGTCGGCGGCTTCTCCGTGGACGTGCGTTGCAGACAGCAGGTGCTGGTGGTGACAGCAGCGGCTCAACTGTAAAGAAAGCAAAGTCGGGACGCTGCTGTCCCGTGGGGTCCTATCAGCACTTTATCGGCGCGGACCTCGGGTGCCTCAAGTGTCCAGCGCAGTCGGTGTCTCAGTTCGGAGGACTCTTTTGCTCCAGAACTGCAGGGACGCAGGCAACTTCGACATCGGAAGACGCCTCTGGGGGAGCTTCAGCTGCAGGCTCAGGTGAGGGATCCGCTAGCGCCGCTCCTCCATCTGAGGCAGGGAGCGAGGGAGAAGCCGTCTCCAGTTCCTCGTCTGCAGCAGGAGCATCAGATGCATCAGCGAGTGCTGCAGAGGAAAGTGGAAGCAAAGTGTAGGAGTGCGTTTTCAATTGATGAAAGTGAAAAGCTTAAATATATGTCTTGAACTTTGCACTGTGTGTGTCGATTTGTGAGCGCTTTTCGATGTTTGCAGCAGCGGTCACAAATGCAAAAAAGATGCCGTACGAATTGGCATATAGTGTCACCCAATAAAGACGGACTCAGTTGCATAGTGAATTCAAGTCACCAGCATGAGATCCTAAAAATAGTCCATCTTGTTCAGGATTAAGTTTAGCTTGGGATCTGAGCCTGCTGTTGTGGGTATATTTGTAGATCGACTCGGTCACTCTTTGTAGGTTGGATCGCTCTCTTTCTCACCTGTTCCTTCTCTGAGCCTGAAGATCAGTTTCCAAGTTCCAGCAGGAAGCACAAAGAGCTGCAACTGAGAAAGCAACAAGCAGAGAGCAACATGGCGCGACGACTGACCAAAGTGCGCGCGCCTTCCGCCTTCTCGATCTCTATGTGTAGCTATGCGCTGTGGTCGGCACACCGCCGTGTGCGTTTGTACTGACGCGCTCTCTGTGTCTGACTGACCTAATGAACGCAGGAGCTTGCCGAGTTTGAGAAGAATTCGCCAGAGTGGTGCACCGTTGGCGCCGTCGACGACGACCTCATGCACTGGAACGCCATGCTCGCAGGACCTGTACGTGTTGCGAACGGTTGCCTGTTGTCGCTGGTGCTGCTGTGGATGTGGGTGGGCATGAGGAATGGATAGGCTGACGGTTGTGCTTTGTGTTTGTTGCAGGAGAACACGCCGTATGCGGGCGGCGTCTTCAGCATCGACCTGCAGTTCCCAAACGAATACCCATTCAAAGCCCCGCGGGTGCGTGCACGTGCTGTGTTGCGTGAGCTATTGTCGACGAGTGCCAGCAGCTAATATGTGTATCCCTGTCCTTGCAGGTGAAGTTCCTCACGCGAGTCTACCACCCGAACGTCAAGTCCCAAACCGGCGAGATCTGCGCAGATATCATCAACGAGGTTCGTGCTTGTGCTGTTGAGTCGCTTCGATGCTGAGTCTGGGAACTTTATGCTAATAGTATCTGGGTGTGCACTTGGTACAATTCCAAACAGAACTGGGGACCGACGCTGAACGTGCTGCATTGCCTGACCGCGATCAAGCAGATCCTCGAGCAGCCGGACATCGACAACCCGCTCGAGCCGGAGATCGCCAAGCAGCTGCAGAGCGACCGCAAGGAGTTCGAGAACACGGCCAGCGAGTGGACGAAGCAGTACGCGTCGTAGGCAAAGGGTCGGCTCTCTCCGCAAATAGAAAGAACCCAGCAAAACAAAACAGAGAGAACGCATGTCGCGCGTGAAGCTCCCCCCACGCAGCAGTCCGTCATGTGTGTGAGCGGCAGGGTTGCTTTGTTTTAACGATGAGAAGAGAGAGCCAAGAACGACTTTCCTAATCGCCATCCAACCCATTTTGATGCTTCTTTTTCCTTCTTCAAACAGTTGAGAGCTCTTTATTGACTTCTGCAGTACTGTTTGGTGCTCTAATAGTGCGCCCCATGATGACGCAGACAGACTGACACTCAATCAAACACAGAAGATACTTTCATCATGCAGCGCTTGACAGCAGGCTTCACGCGCGCGCTGGCGATCTGCCTGCTGCTAGCCGCGCTCTCTGTGAGCGCAAACACCTTGAATGCGCAGAAGCAGACGCCCGTGGTGCTCTGGTATGCGCCGTTCCTGAGCGGCGGCGGCTACTGCAGCGAGGCGCACTCGTACGTGACGGCGATCTCCGCGGCGCTGCATTCGATTGAAGATGCGGTCATGCACGAAGTACTGGGAGACCACCAAGAGCACGACGAAGAGCGCAACGTCAACGCGGACTCTCCCTCGCAGGATGGAGACGACGAAGCCTCTGCGGCGGATCTGATCCCGTTCTCGCTCTTCGTGACGCAGCACGGCGACTCGTTCAACGCCGCGTTCATCCGCGACATCCCGTCCGACATGCGCGAGCTTCTGGAAGAGGTACTGCTGCTGTCTGCGCGCTTCAGTTGGCTGCATCCGTCGTGGCTCTTTCGCGCCTGCTTAGCGACGACCAGCTCCTCTTCACTGTACAATTGGCTCCTCACAAGAGCGCTAACTGGTTTCACCTGCGCGCTTGTGTCATTGCAGCACTGGATCGAGCCGCGCGACTTCCACTGGCGCCTGCACGACCGGACGATCGCGATCGCGGTCTGCCACTCGGAGCCCGGTGCGTGGCATCCGGCGCACTACTCGACGTCGCGGTGTCCACCCGAGGGAGCGCAGTATAAAGTGGGGAGGACGATGTTCGAGACCGACCGCGTGCCGAGCGGATGGTCCGACCGCATGAACAGCATGGACGAGATCTGGGTCCCCACCAGGTAGGTACTATAGCATGTGGATAGAGTCGAGATCGTGTGTAGGAGCCTGGAGCTGACGCCTGGTGGCTGACACTGCTGGCGAGCCGTTAGGTTCCAAGAGAAAGTGTTTATTGACGGCGGTGTGCGACCCGAAGCCATCCAGGTGGTGCCTGAAGCCGTGGACGTGGCGTTCTTTGACCCGCAGCGCGTGACTGCAAAGTACGACCTGGCGAGCGAGATGCCGTCTGGCAGCGATGTGACTGAGACCACCAAAGTGTTTCTCTCGATCTTCAAGTGGGAAGAGCGCAAGGCGTGGCGCGTGCTGCTCAAGGGGTACTTTGAGGCGTTCGCCAAGGACGACGATGTGGTGCTCGTGCTGCTCACGAACGCGTACCACGGCGAGTCCGAGAGCGCGAGCGATTTCATGGAGCTGATTGCGAACTTCACGCTCGCGGCTGTGGGGAAACCGCTGAGCGAGCTCGCGCGTCTGCACGTGTTGCCGCCGCAGATCCCGCAGGAAGTGCTGCCGACCGTCTACAAAGCGGCGACGGCGTTCGTGCTGCCGTCACGGGGAGAAGGCTGGGGACGACCGCACGTGGAAGCCATGGCGATGGAGTTGCCCGTGATCGCGACGTTCTGGAGCGGCACGACCGAGTACATGACCGAGGAGAACTCGTACCCGCTGAGGATCGACGGGCTCGCTGAGGTATGACTGGTTGCTTGGAGATTGGTCCAACTGTGTCTGACGGTTGAGTGGTTGCTTGGCTGTACTTGATGGTGCTTCAGATCGCGGAAGGCGCGTTTCGAGGACACAAGTGGGCCGCTCCGTCTGTGGATCACCTGAAAGAGCTGCTGGTCCACGTGGCAACGCACCCAGAGGTACGATGGACGTCCGTATAAGCGAGTCGACTTTGCGACGGACTCTTTGGCGTCTAAAGTTGTTGGCGATGTTCTTTTGCAAATTGTGATTATTGTAGGAAGCGATCGCCAAGGGGAAGCGAGCGCGGCGGGACATGGTCGTCAAGTACTCGCCGGACGTGATCGGGCGAATCATTCTGAGCCACATCGAGCGCATCTTGAAGCACGTCGAGAAGCAGCAAGAAACCGCGACCAGTGCAGACGACAAAGACGACCACGATGAGCTTTAGGTTCTAGATACGACGCTGTCGCTGTTCTATTTGGTAGTGGTTGTCTCGAATCGACTCAGTCGCCCATTTTCATTTCTAATCCTCGCGCGAGTCGTCGTTGTCCCAGTCGTCTTGCGTGAGCCACGTGCGGTGCAGCCAGAGCCCCTTGGACGGCGCCGACGGTCCCGGCTCGAGCTCGCCGTCGAGCACCTGCTTCATGCGGCTCGGCGGGTACGTGCCTTCTCCGATGGGGCGGAGCGTGCCCAGGATGCGGCGCACCATGTGTCTCAGGAACCCGTTCGCGACCAGCTCGACGCAGATGTAGTACACCGGGAGAAGGGGCGTCTCGACCCGGCGCTTCTTCTGGTCACTTGGCTCTGCTGGTGGCGCGGAAGGAGCAACCGCAACACCAGGCTGTTGGAGAAAAGCGGCTTCGTCCTCCACGATCTCGCCCATGCCGCACACTGCGGGGTCCAGTGAGAACTGCACGCTCTTGCGTATCCGGACCTTGGCCGAGAGCAGCGTGCGCACCGTGGAAAGCTCAGCAAACTCGGTCTTCTGGAGCCCCTGCGAGAGTGGGCGAAAGTCGTGCTCGCCCACGATGTAGCTGAGCGCATCTCGCAGCCGCTGTGGATCGATTTTGCGACCGAGAAACCACGAAAATTTGCCCTGCTCCAGGTCCGGACGCGAGCCCTGCTGGATGTAGTAGATATACTTTTTGTAGTAGGACTTGATGCGCTTCGGCTTCACGCTTGGGTCCAGGGCGGTGATCGAATGCAGCACGACGCTGTCAGGCAGTCTGTTTGCACAGAGAGAAGGAGTGTCAGTCCATATGCATAGCTAGCTCCTCAGGCGCATCCTGTCAGTGGTTCGTACTTGGCGTTGATGAGCGCCTGGAACTCGTCCAGTGGCATGGGCAGCTCCGTGTCCAGTCGAATGCTCCCGTATTGCTGCACTCATACACAGACACACATAGATTAGTCAGTTCTCGGTCGGCATCTCAAGACTCGCCTATAACACGCCACTTACGTAGAGCGCGTGGGTGCCCGCGTCTGTGCGACTGACGCTCGTGACGTTGACGCGCTTGTCCGCGTTGAGCAGCTCCGTGATCACGTCCTCCACCAGCTCCTGCACGGAGCTCTTGCCGCACGCGCTCTTCTCGATCTGCCGCTGCCAGCCCACGAAGCCCGAGCCCAAGTACGCGATGTGCAGGCTGAAGCGCCAGCACCTGGCGGCAGCCACAGTAGCCGCCACTGTGCCATGGACGCTGGTATCAGTGTCTTCATCGCCATGCTGCTCATCATGCTCGTTCATTTCGATTGAGAGCTGCATTTCTAGCTGGAGGACTTCTGTCGCATATAAGAGTCCTTCTATTATAGTCGACTTTTGCTTCTAATAGAAGCCCTTTTCGACGCTGTGGCCGTCGCAGAGCATGTGCGCGATGACGCCGTGGCCATGGCGCACCGCGAGCTGCAGCACCGTCGTGCCTTCCTGCGAGCAGTAGCAGCAACGATGGCGGTACCAGTGAAGAGGTCGTCAACGCTCATCCTCTCTCTCTCTCTCTGTTCTCAATTCGATTGCGATCACGCGTCGCTTCGCGATCGGTTTAGAGAGGATGAGCCATTTCCCTCACTGTTTTAATAGCGAACGACAAAACCAAAAGGTCGTGTCCACTATTTGGCAACACGACGAAGAAGAGACGGCGGACAGAATGAGCGAGATCGACACCGTGTTCTTCGACAAGAAGTTCAGCGTCGCGCGCTACATGCTGCGCTACGTGGTCGGCGCGTCCACCGACGACGTGCGCCGCGAGCAGCTGCAGCGCGTCACTCGCCTGCGCGCCGTGGCTGACAAGGAGATCGCGGGTGTCATCGACGAGAACTACGCCAACTTCAACACGAGCCTCGCGCGCTTCTCGAGCATCTCCAACCAGCTGGAAGGTGAGTGGGTAGGGAGTCATGTGCTAGTTGGTGGACCTAATGCGGCTCGCTCATTTACTTGCTGTTGCTGGTATTGTTGTAGAGACACGAGAGAAGATCGTCGAGGTGAACAAGCGCTCGACGGACGGAAAGAACATCTTGAGCTCCAAGACCAAGAACCTGCGCGAGCTGCTGCTGCAAAAGTACGAGACCAAGAAGGTGCATGGAGTGTACTTTTGCTCCGCCTGATATGAATGCTATCGGTGCTGCTCGCTTACAGATGCTTGATTGTCATGTAGGTGATCGACATTATCAATGAGATCCAGTACATTGAAGCGGCGCCAGCCAAGATCCAAGCGATGATGAACGAGCGCAAGTACCTGGACGCGGTCGGCATGTTCACCAACTCGCTCGACCTGATGTTCAGCGACAAGCTCGTGGCGTTCCACGCCATCACGGGTGTGCGCAACGCGCTCATGGAGTGCAAGCAGACGATTGAGGACCAACTCGTCCAGGAGCTCCACTTTATCATCTACTCCAAGGTAAAACTACGAAACGAACTGACTGGCTTCGTGGATGAATGAAGGTGGATGTGACCCCAAGCTCATGTGCTTTGGTGTGCCTCAATAGGGAGCGTTTGCGCATTTCTCCAAGGCGAACCAGTACTCGCTCGCCTCGATCGAGAACGAGCTGAGCAACGACTCGCACCTCGACACGGAGTTCGACAAACACATCCTTCAATCCAACCAGATCGACAACAACCGCGGCAGCCACACGTTTACCGACACGGGGGTAGCAACGCATGCCTTGTCGGCAGTCTCCAACCCGCTGGAAGCCGCAGTGAACGCAGTGAAGAAGTAAGGGTGTTCGCACAATTCTTGGTTCAAGTTGGCATTTGGGAGTACTAATAGTTGGTTCACTCTTCGGTTTGCTTTTGACAGGCTGCATCGCGAAGTCGAGGTGATCGGCACCCTCAAGACGTCACTCGAGAACGAGCTGGACGAAGTGCTCATCGAGATCTCGCTCATCTGTCGAGGCATCTTCAACGCCAGCAGCTACACGTCCTTCGACAGCAACTTCACGGAGAAGAAATTCGGCAAACACGACCACTCGACCAATTTCCAGACTTTTCTGCGCCTGCTCTTCCATGTGCTGCGACGAATCGCGCAGCGCCACTTTCTCGTCTCGGTCTACTTCAACTCGAACGGCGACAGCTGGAACTACGGCATGCAGGAGGTGATCTCGAAGATCTCGAGTCTGCTGGAGGTCAGTGTGTCTTCATTGTATTGGTTCCGAGTCAACCCATGTCTCGCATCTGACTTTCTTCGCGTGATTTACCATGCTAGCGCGTGCTTGGCGAGTACTTGGAAGATGCGACGGCTGCAGACTCGGCTGTCATTGCGAAAGACACGAAAGCGGCGTCGGCATCTGGAGAGCTCTTCAAGCTCAGTCGCAGCAAACAGCCGAAAGACGGCAATAGAGCACGACTGGCGCTTCCGCACGACGCGAGCGGCAGAGTCATTGGCGAGTCGCATGCTCGCGTGTGCGAGCCGAGCGTCTTCCATTTGCCTGTTGTCTATGACGACTTGCAGCTGATCTCCAAGGATTTGCAGCAGCTTTTCCGCACCAACAGCACGAGCTCGGGATCAGGATTCCGCTCGTTCCTGAACCAGTTTATCAGCCACAAGTGGATCCCGAAAGTGAAGGCGAAAGCGCAGGTAAGAGCGGTTCAAATACTCTGCTGCCTTCATGCACATCACTGGATCTCGCATGTCTGATCTCTTCGCTCGTTGCTCTTCTTGGTGACGCACAATATAGCAATTCCTGGCGCTAAAGTACCGGAACCTGGTCACGACATGCCGGCTCCCGATTCCGTCCGACACGACCTACCAGCCTCCGAGCATCGACAGCCTCCTGTACATTGCAGAGGAGACCTGTGACATGATGGAGAAGATGCCCGACCACGTCCTAGAGCTCATGGGCGTGCTGGACACAACGGTCTTGAAGTGGCTCGAGGACTGCACGTCGATCGTCCGCGACATCCGCGAGCCCACGATCAATCACAGGAAGGTGATCCAGAGCGTCTCGTTCTCGGACCTCATTGGGTTGTTCCACAAGTACGAAGGCTACCAGCGTGCGAAGAAGGCTGGGGCGATCCCGTACCAGCAGTCCAAAGTGAAGCCAGCCTCTGCGGCTTCCTCGTCAACAACAGCTGGTGACGAGAAGAAGTCGCCCGCAGAGGTAATCATTGACAAGGAGTTCGAGCTCGAGAGCGAGTTCTACGACCCGGATTCGTGGACAAAAGGGACGAAAGGGCTGCTCATGGACAACTCTCGAATCGGGATGCTCGCGTACGTGAACAGCGCCTGCGACTTCATCGCGCAGTACTTGCAAACCGTTGGCGCGAAAGGCGGGCGATCATCGGCGTCGTCGTCCATGGCGAAGCGAGGCTCGTCATTTGGGCATGCTCCAGTCGTTTCAACGCCTTCGATTGTGCTCCAAGCCACGAGTTGGCGCTGCAGCGCACTGGCAGACGAGTGTCTTTTCTTCCTACGTCGCGAGATCCGCTTGCACGGCTTCTATTACCTGACGCAGCTCATCTCCCAGCGGTACGATTTGGCTGAGGAGCAGGCGACCATGGCGCAGGACAGCGTTCTCTCGCTCAACATCAATCTGTCGTCACTCGAGAACGCGCTGCAGCCGTACTTGTCGAGCGAGAAGATGGCGTTGGCGTTTGACGGCATTGACGCGCTGCTCGCCAACATCCTGATCTGCAACTTGAAGCAAATGAACGGCTGCAGATTCACCAAAGGCGGCGTCCAGCAGATGCTGCTCAACATCGGCGCGCTGCACCAGGGGCTCACAGGCATCTTGTACTCGTACCCGAGCATCGGCCGCACAGGGTACCACTTTGAGCACGCGAAGCGCTATTACCAGCTGCTCAACCTCTCGGAGACCCAGCTCGAGGTGTTCCTCTTGGACAACCGGAAGACGTACCCACTCGACAACTACAAGGCGCTGTGGAGGGTGGAGACCCCGCATCGCGTGCTAGGCAAAGGTAGCGTCAATAAGCTCGATAGCATCTTGCGTTAGACAGAGCAGAGGGTTGACGTAGGAGCAGTCCTGTAGCAAGATACCGATGAAATCTCAGCCTCGGAAAACTGTGTCTCCTCCCTCTTGGTACTCGCTCAAATGCTCGGTTGTCAGGAAAGACAGGTACGCGCTTGAGTTACTCGTCATCGTCGCGCTTGAGCTGAACGAGTCGCGGTTGTTGAGAAAGTCCGGCAGTGGCGGCAGCGCGCGAATCGGAGGCGGGATAGTAATCGACGGGAGCATCTGCTGCTGCTGCTGTGTGGACGGGAGCAACATGGAGCCAGAAGACGCGGACGCCATAGAGAGCATCCCGATCGACGAGCCGTGCGACATCCCAGCAGACGCTGCTACTCCCGCGATCCCAGGCAGTCCAGACGACGCCGAAGAAGATAAGGAGGAGGACGGCGGCAATGGCGCTAGCTGGTACAGTAGCGACGGTGGTGGCGGGGCAGGAGGAGAAGGGTTCAGCAGCGACGACGCCTGAGGAAGCGCCATCTGGAGATGCGGGAGCTGCGGGATGCGGTCGGAGAACACACTCGAAGGGTTTGCATTCTGTGAGGATGAAGCGGACGGGAGGGTCGAGAACTGGAACCCGCTGAACGTCAAATGTGTCACTTGCTGATGCTGTTGTTGTTGTTGCTGCTGCTGCTGCTGAATCTGCCGCAAGTGAGGCTGCAAGTTCGGAAGCTCCGTCTCGGATCTCCCGTGGTGGATGTTGTTGTTGTTCCCGAGCACTGGCGGGAGCTGGATGGTCGCGACGAGCTGGTGGTGCAGCGCGCTGCTCAGCAAATCGTTCGTGTTCATCGCTGGACGGGAATGACGCACCAGCGGCGGCGAAGCTGGCAGTGGTGACGATAGCGGCGAGATTGACGACGATTCTCTCATGCGCGCAGACAGGTCTTGATCGGTCGATGATTCGCCTTCTCCTCGCGCTTCTCTTGCGCGACGCATTCGCACACGCAGTCGCTCTCGCTCTCGCAGCGCCTCTCTCGCGTCTTGGTCGAGCCTCGTCCTGCGCCTTTGCTGGCGCTGGCGCTGCTTCTCGCGGATCTCCTGCCGCGTCTGGTCGCTCAGCGTCTGCCGCCGCAGCTGCTGGCGCACGCGGTTCTGCTCGCGAATGCGCGACTTGGCGCTCTCGTCGAGCTGCTTCCGGCGGTCGCGCTGGCGCCGGTTGTTCTTCTCGCGGCGCAGACCCTGCATGATGTCGAGGCTCTTGAAGTAGCGGTACTTGGCGGCGCGCCGGTTCGTCAGCCGCTTGCGCCGCTCCTCGGGCGTCTCGCCTGCGGGAGGACTGTCATACTGCGCGCGGATGCTTTGAGGCGTCTCCATCTCCTCCTGATTGCAAGAGCTCTCAGTTTCCCCAATTTTGACGTGTCGAAAATGCTGACAGTTTGTTCAGGCGAACACAACAAAATCGCGATTCAGCACACAAATACCAAGTCAAATAGTCCCTTTTCAAAATTCAAAATGCTGTTTTGATTTTGCTGACCAACGATTTCCTATTTGCTGCCATCACTTCGACAAACAGGTTGACAAGCATGAAGAAGCCGAGCGAGACTGTGCAGGCGGCTTTCGGGCTCTTCGACGACGACAGCAGCGACGACGAGCAGGAGCAGGTGGTGGTGGTCGGCGCCTTGGACTCGCTGAGCATCCTGCCCCCGCCAGCGCCAGCCTCCAGCATCACGGACGACGAGGAGGAGGAAGATGTGCCCAGCTTGTTCGCGCCATGGGACGACGTCAAGCCGCTCTCGGTGGGTCCGATCGAGTTGGTGACCGACTGCAAGGGCATCGGAGGACAGAGAGGGTACATTGCTGCGAGAGATCTGGAGCCTGGTACGCGCGTGCTCGTTGAGCAGGTGTACGTGCCGTGGCCGAGCGACGTGGAGCAGTCGGACCCGTCGTTCTTCATCGCGACGCTCGAGACCATCCTTTCGCGCGTGGACTACAAAGACATCATGACGCACCTCAGCTACCTGCACCCGCAGCAGCTGAACGAGCTCCCGGACGAGCTGCTGGTCGCTGGACAAGCCAAGTACGGCGACCTGCTCAAGCAGCTGCGTCTCGACTTCCAGCACCTCGAGCTCTCCGAGGACGAGCTGCTGCAGAACGTGTTCGCGATGCAGTGCAACGCGTTCGACAGCGGCGTGTTCCTGTACAACGCGATGTTCAACCACGACTGCAATCCCAACTGCGTCAAGTTCACGCCCGAATCGACCGCGACGGGCATCTCGGGAGCGACGGGCATCTCGGAAGTGCGCGTCGCAAAGAAGATCCTGAAGGGCGAGGCGTTGACGATCTCGTACCTGTACCCGCGTGAGCAGAGTCGCGAGAACCGCCAGCAGAATCTTCGTGAGCAGTTTGGCTTTGTGTGCGTCTGCGAGCTGTGTCGACGAGGCGACAGCGCTCTGCCAAACCCTCCGGCGCCGTCAAGCGAAGAAGAGCGCGGAGCGCTCGTGGAGATGAAGAACCTGGAGAAAGTGCTCGGTGTCGCGGAGGAGCTGCTGAAGGATAAGGCGAATGCTGCGCAGGTGCTGCAGATCGCGCTGGAATCGCTCTCGGACGCTCTGGAGATCGTCGCACACGACCACATTGTGTTCATCCGAATCCACAAACTCGTGGCCGACAGCTGCGATCTGCTGCTCCAAGCGAAGCCGAACCAAGACATCCGCGAGTACGCGATCCTGTTTCTTCGCAGCAGCTACGAGCTGCTCGAGTTGCAGCAGTCGTACCTGAATGAGAGCCACATGGATCTCGCACGAACGCTGAACGACGTGAGCCAGGGCATCCAGTTGCTGCTTTCCTACGATCCAAATGCGCTGCTCGCAGAGTTTGCCGAGTGGAAGGATTTCCGCGAAGCCTCATTTGTGGAGAACAAGTACCGCCAAGAGTATCGTCGGATCAAGCGACTGTACGAATAGACAGACGTTGTATTGCTTCTTTGCTTTGTGTTTCTTGACTTGTTGTTTCTTTGAAATCTGTGGTGGTTGTCTGGCGAATGGGAGATCTACGGTTGACCTTGGTGGGATGGGGGTGCTGATCGCTATTCCTCGTCGCCATGGCTCGTTCGTGCTGCTTCGATTGGTGATGGAGTCAAAATTCGTTCTCTGACATTTTTACAGACGCAATTTCGCCATCTGCACATTCAGACCCGCCAGCTTCCACAGCACGATGCGACCGTCAAGAGCTACGTTTGAGACAAGAATCGAGTAAGCACAGCAACGCCACAATAAACAGCTCAGCATGACATGAAATGATGACTCGGACGTACCAGAAGTCGTGAACTCGGTCACACTGCCAGCGCCAGAGCCAGTGTACGCCTGGATGTCCGTAATGGTACTCTCGTGTTTGCTGGTACAGGAAAACAACAGAGTGAGCGCATTGCCGCGACAGTTCACGCATCGCAGAACTCAAGCCACTTACGTCCACAATGCACCCTTGTCGCTCTGCGTGGCGTCCGAGGATTGGCCACGAGACACTTTGCTCTCCCACATGCTACGAGCTGCGCAAAACAGAAGACACAATCGTGAGGACCAAGGTTGTCGTAGCACGTCGTTATGAGCAAACGCAATGCGTACCAGTGTTGAAGCTTCCGGTGCTGCGCGCAACCGCGCTCTGAGCCGGCTTCTTGTCCACAAACTCCAAAAACGACCTGATTGCAAAGACAATTACTATCAGCCTCAAGATCTCAACTTCAACCTCTCATAGTGTGAAGTGCCTGGAAGCGTACCAGAAGCCGCTGGCATCTGCCGAAAAGAGCAGCGGGTTGAAATCGTAGCCCACACCAACAATCGAGTCGTTTGACAGGAACATGATGCGCGTCAGCGGGTGGTGAGCGAAGCGAATCGACTAACAAACACACAAACTCCCACACATCAGCCCAAAATGCACACAGTGTCAACCGACTCTCACAGCAAGCATACAGAGGACTCGTAGCTACCTGGACAGTCGGGTATTGGCCAGGCGCGCCAAAGTGCACGAGATGAATCGACGATCCGTGCCCTAGAATGAGGCGAAGAGAGGCGCATCTGGTGAATAAGTGCCATACAGATCACTAAACAGCTCAGGGCAGTAGTGCAAATACCTGCAAACGCGATGCGATCTCCCTTTGGCGACCAGGCGACAGCATTCACCCACGCATTTGCGTTGTCAAATTCAGCGAGAGGTTCACCAAATGGCGCGAGCGCTGGGAATGGACCGCTGTCAGGGGCTCCATCCACATCGGAGACGTAGGCAGAGAAGACGCGGCACTTGAGGTCGGTGCTGCCGGTCACGAGCAGCTGGCTGTTTGGGTGCCACGCCAAGTCGGTCACACTGTCCACAATTGAACAAGACAATGATCTTAACTACCACAGCGCAGCATGGGACTGAGCAGCATACATTTGAGGTGAGGACAGGGCACTTACGTGGACTTGTGCTTCTTGATGATCTTGCTGACCCACCAGTTCTCAGACGCCTGGTAGTAGCACACAGACACGCACTTCGCGCCACTGCTGACAGCGAACTTGTGGCCTGCATGGTGCAAAAGCATAACTCATTTAGCTACCCCAAGCCAGCACAATTCTCGACGAGTGCCAACCCAGTGTGTCGTACCGTTTGGACTCCACTTGACGTTGATCGCAGCGCGAATCACACGCAGCACCACGAGCGACGGCTTCCACTGACGGTACGCTGGCTCGTACTTCCACACGAACGCGCTTCGGTCATGCGAGCACGACACGAGCAAGTCCGTCACGGGCGACCAGTCCATTCCGCTCACCAGCATGTCATGCTGCACATCATTAGCAACAACAACCACAGCATTGTGCTCACCAACTCGACCCATCACAGTCACGCATCCAAACAGCAGCTGCAAGCACACACCTCGGTCAGCACGGCCTCCTTGCGCCACTTGGTCACATCCGGGTTCTGGCAGCCCGAGTAGATCCAGATCTCATTCGAGTTGGGGCAGATCGCGACTTTCGAGCGATCCTTGTTCCACGCGTGGCACGAGATGCCCTCCGCCAAGTGCCACAGGTTCGCGTCGCTCATCTTGGCTCTTGGTTGTTTGAGTAGTCTCTCTCGGTTATCTTGATGGAGCAGCGCACGCTCTCGCCCTCCTCCTTCGCTGTTCTTCTTCTTCGTCCCTGCGCTCGCAGTCGATCGAGTGTCGCACAGGCAAAAGCGCAATATGAATGTGGAAGTGAAGTCACGAAGGAAAAGTGGAGAGACAGTAAAGGGGGATTCTCTCTCTACAAGAACGGCGTCATCCAAACACGCGAAACCCCTCTACAAGAACAGCTTCAACACCCACTTTCACACAATAAACCTCGTCGAATAAAACCTTGTGTCAGCTGAGGTTGTGAGGTTTCATCATTTGAAGCAGAAAGCAGAGTGTTTGTCGTGGTCAGCTTTTCCTTTTTTTGAATTTTCGCTCGCAAGACTCACCAACAACAACAAGCGCAAAAGCAGCAAAGAAAGCAGGATGGCGACGTGCTTGGCGGCAGTGGAGGCGGAAGAAGTGCTGCTGCAGGTCTACGCGCTCGAGGTAAGCACGCTACTGTCTACTGCAGTGCGTGCGTGTATGCGTGGTGCTTGACTGATGGAGTCGTGTTGTGTGTTGCGTGAATCTCTCCCTCTCTCTGCGTGCGTGTGACAGTGGCGCGCGATCGAGCTCCGGTCCAAGCAGCTGCAGAACCAGTGCCGGCAGATCGAGTTGGACGAAGAGCTGGACCGCGAGGAGCGCGAGTTGCTGCGCGAGCATGAGCAGATGCTGCGGATGAAGGAGAAGCAGCTCGTGCAGCAGCAGTATGAGGAGCGGTTCCGGCTGCGCGTGGCGGAAGCGACGGCGCGCAAACTACAGCAACAGAGCGAGCAGCAGCAGCAAGCGACGGCAGAAGCGTCTGCAGCAGTATCGATTGCCAAGACGACAACGAAGACCACCACCGAGCTTAAGCGAAAGAGCAAAGTGAAGACGGCGACTGGAGCTGGAGAAGAGCAGAAGGGCAAGAAAGCTGCCGCTAATAGTAAACCCAGTGGCGGCGGCGATGTCGTGAAGCGCAAGAAGAAAGACACGACGAAGAGTGTGGCGTTCTCGCCCAGAAAGCCTGCAGTCAGCGAGACTTCGCACGCACCGCGACGACTGGAGGAATCGTTCAACGAGGAGAATGAACCGGACATGATGACCACGGAGGTCTGGAAGAAGTCGGCCGCGGACGAGCTCATGATGATGCTGTCACAGGACAAGATGAGCGACTCGGAAGGAGACGAGCCTTCGCTTGCGGATCTCCTTTCGTTCTCGCCTGCTGTCAATTCTACTGAGCCACGCTACCTCAGGTATGGCTCTCCGAGCAGATCGAAGACAACAGAAGCCAGCAATGACACGCCTTCCAAGTTTACGCCTTCCAAGTTGGCGAGAAGTGTGGTGAAAAAAGCGATGGCGATCCCGCTGGATTTCGATTTCACGAGACGAGCAGAACTTGCGAAGGCGAAAGCGGCAAAAGAGAAACAGCAGGCGGCTGACGAGGATGACGATGACGACGGTGAGGGAGTAGAAGCCGACACACCGGTGTCCAAGAAAGCTCTGAAACGGCGAAAGGACCTGGGAATCGCTTTATCAGGCAAGCCATCCGCACCAACCAAACCTTCAGTCAAGACGACGAGTGCTGAGAGCGAAGCGACGAAGAACACTGCTTCGCGAGGCGGAAAGAGTTTAATGGAGATGGTGACTGCAGCGAGTCTCGTAGAATCAAAGCTGTCGAAGAGCAAGGAGGCGAGTGTCCAGCCGACGACGAATGGCGCAGCACCTTCAGAAAAAGCCAAACCTCCTCTCCAAGAGAGAAACCCAGCCAAGGAGCAATCCAAGCCAAAGCCAAAGGATAAAGTCGTCAAGGAGAAGAAGAGCGATTCAGTCGAGCCGGAGAGCGAAAACTTCATTGGTATCCAGGCGGCAAACATCACCAAGCGATCGAAACCGAAGCAGTCTGCTAAAGCTGCAAAATCCAGCAGTGTGTCACCTCTGGATGCTGTCGCTGAACCTGAAGCAGAAGATGCCATCGCACCAAAGAAAGCAGCCAAGCCGAAGGAAAAACCGAAGCAGAAAGACAAGTTGAGTGCTGTGGAGCAAGCTATCGCAAAGGCAGACATGCTCACTCGAATGTCAAAGATGCAGGATATTTCGACACCAAAAGTCGTGGCCAAGAAGACGAAGAAATCCTCGAAGAAGACAGCACTGACCACGCTCGCAGCGAAACGAGCCGAGTTCCAAAAGATTCTCGCTGATGGCACATCAGAGACAGCAGCGGATCCGGCAACTACGGATGGAGACGAGATCGACGAAGAGTCCGGGGCATTCGAAACTCCACGAAAGGCAAGGGCGATGAAGCGGAAGCGCGTTCAAGACCTTCCTGGACAAGATGATGCGGCACCTGGGAATAAAACTACTCCTGGTCAAGCACTGCAGCCTCAGACAAACTACTTGCAATCTCCTTCTGTGGCAGCGTTGCTCGCGATGCGGCCGTCGAAAAGTCCGATCGGGATTCGATATGTTCCAAAGACGCCAAAGACACCTCAGACTCTCCGCAAGCGTCAGCGAACTACAGATGACGACGCGCAAAGTTCAGACGCAGTCCCTCTGCCCACGTCAGATTATGCGCCGCAAGGAGTGACCGCAGGATTGGTCACGCGTGCAAAGAAGCAGGCAGTCAAGGCGGCTCGCAGCGCGTTCGCCGGAACAACTGGCGCGTTAACATCCGCCGCGGGGGGTCTCTGGGGCAACTCGGGTTCGTCGTTTTTCGATGCGTTTGTGAACGGAGGCGCGCCGCGCCTGAAGAGATCTGCGCTGCCCTGATGCGAGTGAGTGTATGATAAACCTGCCAGTG
This sequence comes from Globisporangium recalcitrans, assembly GCA_023333815.1. Taxonomy (NCBI): domain Eukaryota; phylum Oomycota; class Peronosporomycetes; order Pythiales; family Pythiaceae; genus Globisporangium; species Globisporangium recalcitrans. The sequence goes on from JAASFO010000001.1 coordinate 27,559, forward strand.
TGTGTGAACATGTCATCAGTGTCATTATGGCGAAGTGTTGCACAAGCGTGTCCTTGTTGATCAGGTGTATTCGCACTTGTGTTCGTTTGGTGTGCTGATTTTCTACTGCAGTGTCTTCGTCTTCGCTTTAGTTTTATGAACATTTTGTTTTCGCTTGCTCTTTATCCACAGCACGTCTGCAGTTTTGCAGGTGTGCTTTCTTAGGCTGCGCGCTCAAATGCTTCGGCGATGCCACTCGCCGTTCTCGTGCACGAGCTCGTTCGTGGGCCAGTACTTTGGCTCGAGCTTCAACGTGCTCAGTCGGTCTTTGCCGCTCAGGTCGGTGTACTTGATGCGCACCGAGTCGTTCGCAGATTTCGACTTCACCACGTCAATAAAGTCGTCGATGCTCGTGATCTTCACGCCATCGATCTCTTTGATTCGGCTCGTTGGAGGTGGACCGTAGCGTGCCGCTGGCGAGCCCGAGTACCGGCAAGACACGTAAATACCGTCTTCCAGGGAAATGCTTCGCTGGGCGGACACCGATAGCGGCGGCGCTTGTAGCAGCAAGCCCTGCCAGAACACGATGCGGTTGATCTCCGTGCGCTCCATGAACAGCGTCTTCACGTCGATCTTCATCTCTTGGCCGTCGCGAACGACCGTCAGCTGCACCTCGGGCTTCTGCGTGCACTTCTCCACCTCGCGGAATGACGTGACAATCTTCCCGTCCACAGCAACAAGAATGTCGCCGTTCTTCAAGAGCTTCGACGCTTCGGTGCCTCCCCATCGCCGCGACACACTGAGAATCGTGCGACGATCTGGGGCGTCTTTCTCCAAGATCTCTGCCAGGGATTGCTCGAGTCCAAGTTCCCGACCCTTTGCCAGACTGATGTGCTCAAAGTCCACGCCCAAGTCCCACAACTCTGGAGTCTTGCCTTCCATCAAAGGCGCTGCGCTCTCCATGACGATGTCGATCGGAATGCCACGATTGAACTGACTCTCCACTTTCTGACCGCGACGCTGCTGCTGGAATGAAAATGATGCCCAGAACGCTTCCACGTCACCGTCTGGACTGCACACCACGCCTCCTTCAGTACCAACGACGTCCTGCAATGCGATCATCTCAAGGTTGTGTTCCTGGTACCGAGGCGGGTTTGGCATTGGCAAGCCGATCCACTTGATGCCGGACACAATGGTTTCGCGGGAGACCAGATCAGAGTGTCCGCTGCGACCGACACTGCTCATAAGACCCACGAGCCAGACGGGCTCTGATGGTTTCAGCTTCGTTTGCGAAATCTTGCAGCTCTCAATTGGCGTCGAGCCGATCAGCTTTGGATCATACTGCACGATCGCGAAATTGTGCACCGGGTGGACAAAGACGACCTGAGCTGGCACCATGATCGTGCTCGCAAACGTCACCATGGCGTCGCCCAAACTGTCCGTGACCGTGTTCCGATCCACGACAACCAGCCCTTTCTTCGCATCGATGACGAGACCAGTGCCTCGGTAGTTCGACGTCGACAAACTGTTCACGCTGAACGGACGGTCAAAGTCCACTGTCACCAGCGAACGAGCGAGCTTTGCTTCGACTTGGTTTTTGCCGGGTAGAGTGGTCGTCGATCCGATCGCTTTGCTTCCGTTCTTCTTTGGCACCGCTTCCGATGGCTTCGCTTCCGACTCGCTGTCTGCGGTCGTCACTGGCTTCGTGTCAAAGTTCTCGCAGTGCCAAGTCCCAAGCTTGTCGTCACGGGTGTATTCGCAGAATGGGAACCAGCGACGATCGATGTGGACAACTTCCACCTTTTCAGATCGGTCAGTCAGGTTCGAGAACTTGACGACAACTCGCTCGCCATCCGGACAGTCGATAAGATAATTCTTCAACGTATCAAAATCTGGTGTCTTCACGCCATTCACCGAGTGGATGATCGCGCCGCGTCCGATTCTTGAGCGTTGCAAGAAATAGCCTGGATCTGCGACATAAGGAGCGCCTGGACTCATTGCGTGGTTTCTTGCTTGCTGGTATGAAAGAGGGTTGATGACAGCGCCGCCGATCTCCATGAAGCGCGAAGGAGTGACAGCATGGAGGTCTTGCACATCGATGGTTTCCGTAATGAGCTCGCCCGATCGCTCCACCTGGACTTCAACGGATTTTCCAACGTGCTCATCGATAACCGCCTCCAGCGGCACGAAGCGGGTCACCAACGTGCCATTGACTCGGACAAGCACATCGCCAGGCTGGAGCTTCTTGCTTGAAGGTCCATTTGGGATTGTCTCAGAGACAGTCAGCATTCCCGTTTCAAGCGGGAACGTTGAGCGGACAGTCGTCTCCGTTTCGAAGGTGATACCTAAGCGACGAACCTCGTCGAACGGCTGCAACAGAAAACACCAACAAATCGCATGAGACCGTCACTAGTGCGACCATCGAGGAGAGCAATAATGACAGGGCGTGCTAGCTCACCTTGTACTGAAAGACCGTCTGAATCGTGCCTCGATGGACCTCACTGCCCTGCTGAATCAACTCCAACGCTCGCTTCACACGATCCAGAGGCAGATAAAAAGAAGCAGAAGTGCCAATTTTACCTCCCGCGTTCAGCGCAATCGCTTCCCCTTCGTGGTTGAGCACTGGAGAGCCAGACGACCCACCAGTAGTTCCTGTTGAAGCCGCATACCATTCAGAGTCATCAGAAACATCAAAACAGCGCAGCAGTAGAGCTACGCGCAAGTGGAACACATACCTGACGACGCTTGGAAGTAGAAAGTATTGAAGTCGTTGTAGTTGTTGTAGCCGTACATGGGAGCATCGCGGTCCAAGCGAGCGAGAGTCCCGCTTGCGATCGCCAACTTCTCCGCGGCGTCATTGCCGACAACGCGGATATCAGTGCCAACGCACGCTTTCTCTGGACGCAGCGGCAACGATGGGACTGAAATGTGCCTCACGTCCTGTTTAGTTAGTGTCACAGATGAGTCATGCGACCGCGTGCTATCAGTGACGAGGAATAGCTCATCAAATAAAACGATACACACGGGCTCGTACCGCTGGGTTGTACTGGAAAAAGCCAAAGTCGTGCACGGGGTCTCTGTAGATCGGGATGATCCGCACTTCCTCGTTGTTCTGGAAAACCGCCTCGGCGTCCTACACATCGTCCATTTCCCCAAGCAGTAAGTACCAAATGCACCATTTTGCAACTGTCAACTACGCAGAACCATCAGCAGCGCAAAGAAACGTACAATCGGACCAGGGCCGACAACGTGCCGATTCGTCAGTATGATGCCCTTTTCTGCATCCACAACGAAGCCCGTCGCGGAGCCGTTCCCAGGAGACTCGGTATCGAAGAACTGCCATCCCACATCATCATCGCAATGTGAGCGAACTTAAGGAGTATACCAAACACAAGAGCAGGATGCATGCAAAACCGCCAGACCTTGGGCGAGTTGAGCTTGAGCGACACAATCGCGGGAACCACGCGCTCAAGCGTGCCTTTCCAGTCGCCGCTGTTGTGCTTCGCCTCTGCAGCGATCAACTCGGCAGCGAGGCGCGCGCTCAGTTGTTTCTCTACGTTATACGATCAAGACGTTAGCTTACAGCAATACAAGCACGTGAAGTCAGCGCTTTTTGTCCTACCTCGCTCGATCTCGATTTCCTTTAGCTGCTTCTCTTGCTGCTGCTCGGTGTGCACGACCAGGTAGTACGCGATCCCGACCGTCGTCGCCACACCAAGCACGCCTGCAATCTGTTGCGCTGCCAGTCGTAACGTGGGTTAACAAGTACCACCACCACCTGTCGTGAATGCGAGCATACACAACCGCACTTCTCGCCCAACATACGTAGCAGCAAATACGAGATACGTACGTGACGCTGAAGCGCTCGGTGGTCGGGTCGTCGACGCGAATCGCTTCTGCGCGCCATGGAGTAGCAGGCGTCGCGGTGTAGACAGAGGGTGTTGAAGGAGAAGAGGGAGCTGGCTCTTGCGCCGCGGAGCTGCAGTCGCGGCTCTAGAGGCGGACGCGCCGCCGCCACGACGCCATGCCGCCCTCCACATGCTGCTTGCTGAGCTGGCGAGGCTTCTCGAAGCTGTCTTGTGCGGTTTCAAGAGCAGATTTCAAAGTGAAGAGGGTTCGACTTCAAAGTAGTCGAACTCTGTTGACTTGCCATTGGCTATAAATGATTTTATCCGTTGACTTGCGCTTTGTAAGCATCTGGAGACTACCTCTGTATAATTCAGAGAGGCTCCAGTTTGACTTCAATCCACTAAGCTTGCAGTTTTATCCAATGAAGAGCGAGCAGGAGTCTAAAATACAATTTTCTACTGTTGAATCACTGATCAGATCGAAATCGACACGAAAGTGCACCTGACGATGTTCGTGGTGGCGGCATTATTTCATTGTGGTGTTGATCATTTGGTGGAGCATTACACTTCAGGTGTTGCCTCGCTCTTGATGATCCGTGAGGGTGGCGGACACTGTGGTGAGCGCCGTGATGTGTCTAGTTATCGATAGGTGAAAAGGATGAGACAAAAGAAGTAGAGTCTGCCGAGTGGGCTTTGCCACACTTCATCTATTGACTCGTCACAAGCGAGCCGTGGCAATCTAGGACCACGGCACTAATGCAACACAAAGCGGCAACGAGGGACGCTGTCTAGCTGACCGGCTGTGTGCTCGCGTGCAGGAAGCCTCCAATGATCAAGTGGCAGCTTTCGCAAGTCTTGTCAAATGTGGCCACTATACCCAGCATTGACTGTACTGACAACAGCAGGGCTTCAGCAAAATGGATGCAGACGAACTGGTGCGATAGGGCGAAGAGGCGTTCACACAGGTGCGTTCACGCTTTTCTGAGTGACAACGACTGAGCTGCTAGTCTGCTGCTGCAGTGGTGACGATGGATCCATCCATCATTGCTGTCTGTGCGGCATCGACTTGATCTGTTGCGTGTGGCATCTTGATGAGAAGCACTCTAAATAATGAGGAATGCATGTAGCCATTCGCTCAGTTGCTTTTTCTGCACTCAACCTTCCTGTCTCACAAAGAAAGCACATAAAAATTGTGGTGTTGCCAGTAAAACCTGTATGTTGTCATATGGACCAGCACTCTGCTTCGCCGATACCGATTCTGCTATCGAATGACTACCTTATAAACATATACCCTGCAAATACGATAGGAGGCATAGAGTGCGGGCATAGGTGTTGAAGTCAGTCATTCATCTGCATTTAGTGCTTGCAACCCATTCAGTCGCAAACAAGAAACGGAAACACCCACGCAACCAGCGCGCGCATTAGCCACACAAGCGCACCCCAAGTCATCGCTCGAGCTCAAGCTCCAGATAAAGCACTCGTGCAGCGCCACATCCGCGATGCGCATCCACCAGCGAGAGAGCGAGCGGCCGTCGAGCGGCGACCTGCTGAGCAAGATCCTGCGCCGCGGCAGCCACGCTGCTGACCCCACAGACGACAACAGCAGGAGCGCGGATGCGGGACAGAAGCCCATGGCAATAGACGAGCACACTGCCTACGGCGGACGTAGCAGGAAAGGCAGCCACTACCAGAACAGCAACAACAACAACAATCAGCAACGACTCAGTGTGACCGGCGGCAACTCGAGGTTCTCGACGTTCTTCATCGACCCTCTGTACCATGCGATTATGATGAACAAAGGAAAAGAAGATGCCGCCGTTTCGTCTTCCGGTTTGGGGATGCACCACGCAGAGGAGCTGAGCAAGGAAGAAGCTGCTAGACGCCAGGATGTGATGTCGCTGCGGTTTGAAGACCTGCATCTTGCGTTTGACCCGTACGACGGAGCTGAGCCGGAAGACGCGATGGACAACAACGAGCTCGAGTCGCTTCTGGAGCAGAAAGAGGAGGACAGAGAAACTCTCGAAGAGAAAGCGTCTGTCGGCAGTGGTAGCACTGGAAGCAGCGATGTCGAGGATCAGTTCCAGTCGAGTCAGGCAATCCTCCAGCCACGCGAGCAGAGCCTCATACACGACGACGGCGAAGAGCTGGATTTCGACGCACCAAACATCGACGTGAGTGTGAAGAAGCTGATGCACAGGATCCAGAGTATGAGTGGGCTGCCTGACGACGGGGATTTGGCGATGAAGTCGAATCAAGATGACGAGGATTCGAACGAAGACGACGACGCGCAAGATCAAGATGGCGAAAGCTCAAGCAAAGCCATGTTTGAAGGTCTCGAACCGCGCATGCTTGAGACGACTGTCATCCCGACATACGTGCCTAGCTGTTTCCCCGAAGCCCAGATGCCGCTGCACCTCACTGCTAGTGTGCGCCGACTCGTGATCGACCTGAAAGATGACTCTGAGCGACGGCACGAAATGCATCTGCAGCACGGCTTTTCCGCCCGCCGACGCGGAAACTCGTGCCCGGTGCCAATTCGACCCCCAGCAGTTCCGTCCGTTTTACCAGCCTCAACATCAACCACGCCAACGGCGTTGTCCGGATCACTGGATGCAGATTCGTTGCGGAAGCGAAAGAAGTCCTCGTTTGGACGATTAGCCCCTCGTCTTCTTGAAACGCTGAACTTCCGGCGCAAGAAGAAAACCTTCCATTACACCGATGAAGAACTTGAGACGATTGAAGGCGCGAGGTGGAAGATCGTGGAGCTGGCGTTCCGCTTCGGCGGCAAGCACCGGTTCTACCTTGTTCAGGCGATCAACATGTTCTTTCCGCTGGTCAAGTACGGACGTCGAGGCGGGCCGCACTCAACGAGGCTGCATTGCAATCACTGCGGCACGCTCCAGTGGCAGCACAAGCGAAGCGGCTTGAGCGCCTCTGTTGATCTGGCGCAGGTTTTACAGGTTATCGAGGGGCGACAAACAGCAGTCTTTCGCAAGTACGCGACCAGTGCAACCCTCGAAGCGCGCTCTTTTTCAATCATATTCAGCGACCGGACGCTTGACCTGGAAACGCAGAGCATGAGCCATCGCGACTGGTTAATGAGTGCGCTGCAAACGCTCATATCTTATGCGAAAACGCAACGCGAAGCTGAAGAACGAGCCATAGCAGAAAGATGCATCTTGCCGCTGGATGATCCGCAGCTGTCCGAGCACAGCATCCTCACTGGACTCGCTTCACCGTCATCGAAATCGAAGAGTGCCAAATGATTGTGAGCAGAAACAAATTTGAGAGCATCAGTTTGGAGCGCTGCACCTCTTCTTGCAAGAGTAGAAGGTGTGTTTCAAGTCCCCACTTGATCAAGCAGTGATTCGCATCCTCGAGGTATTTGAGCAAGTGTTATTATAGCTACACACAAAAACTACGACCACTTTGTCTGCTGCTCCGTGTCGCCTCAAACATCGTGGACGGCATTGTTTCCGACCGTCGTCTTGACCCTATTGAGCTGGACGACAGCGTCCACGCGGTTCGGGATCGCGTCTCTCGACAGGCGCAAGTACTTCTTCAGCGTCTCGATCGACGCCAGCACTTCTTCGTGGCGAGGGCACTGGTCTTCCGCGACGTCATCCTGGGACTCAAAGTGGCCCGCTGCGTGGGTCGCGTCGTCGAGCTTCTTCGTGGACAGACAGTCGTGCTTCTGCAGCACGCTGCGGATGATCTGCACTTCGTCGATGCCCGGGTCCGTCACGGACGCGTTGCCCTCCATCTCGGCGAACGCCTGCGCGTTGAGCGGGTCTGCCACGCCGATCCAGTGCAGGAAATCCGGCGCCACGTGGGTCACCTCGGTCATCAGCACCTGCAAGTCCCGGTAGATGGACGCCAGGTTCGGGAGCCCCGCCGCGTTGGTCGTCGGCAGCGCGTTTGTGCCATTGCCGGTCGGGCTGGCCGACATGATCTCCTTCATGTTGAGCGTCGCGAGCGCTTGTGTCGGCAGCAAGCCGCTGTGCACCCAGCAGTTCTGGATCATGTTCTTGTCGAGACTGTGCAGCGCGATGTAGAACCAGTGGAAGACGTTGCGCGTGTGCATGTGGCGCATCGGATGGAAGCCGTGCAGGTCCTGGTTCAGCATGCACTGGCGGTAGTTCGAGAACAGCATCTCGATCATTTCGTACCGGAAGCGCGCTTTAAACGCCTGGATGATGCCGAGGTGGCACGGGTGGAAGCGCGGCGGCTTGAAGTTTGGCGGCAGAAAGTAGATCTGCAGGTGGTCGTACAGGAAGAACGTGCGCTGGTCGCCCTGGGAGTCCAGGATCATCGCGGCTTTCACATGCGGAACGGCGCTGTCCAGGATCACACGGAACGTGCGCTTGCGCGACTTGGCGAGCGCGTTCAGCGACTTGAGCAACGTCACGGTCGTGTGCGCCACCTGCCAGCCGGTCTTCGAGTGGCCGTACTGGATGTTGTACGTCTGCTGCGGGTTGATGCCTTCGAGAAGCAGCGGACTGCGGTCCACGCCAATCACCTGCATGTCAAACTTCTCGCCCGCCGCGCTCACAAAGAGCGACACCGTGTATCTTCCGTTGCCCGATGGGTCACCCGCGGAGGGCGGCGGCGCGTTCGGGTTCTGGTTCGCGGCGTTGGGCTTGTACACGACGGCAAACTCGCTGCCCGTCCAGATGTCCTGGAGGTCCACGTGGCTCAGACTGTGGTGCAGCTCTCTCAAGCGCGTCTGGATGTCGACGTTCTTGATCACGTTCTGGTCGCCTTGTAGCACCTTGGAGCTGAACGAGCCGAAGCGCGTGCGGTACCCGTCGAGCCATCCGTTCGACGCCGTGAATTTGGTGAGCGCGATGCGCACTTTCTCGGGCAGGTCCGCGTACGGCTCTTGCAGGATCTTGAGCGCGAGGTCCATCGCTTTCTGCTGGAGCACTGTGCCTGTGATCTTCTGGTCCGGACTGCTCACCTTCACCTCCATCCGCCACTTGTGCAGACACTCGTCCAGCATGCGCAGGTCGTACGTGCACTTGGTGGTCTTGCGCTTCTTCTTGGCTGCGTCCGCCGAGTCCGTCTCCGTGCGGATGAGCTCTTCCTGGCGGCAGATGTTCGTGATCGTCGTGCGACCGACGTTAAACTGCTCCGCCAGCTCGCGGTGGGTGAACTTCTTGCTGGCTGCCAGGTCGACCACCTCCCGCTTCTGCCCGAGCGTGAGTCGCATGCGACGTCCCGCTTGCGGCAAGACACTCCCGTTCAAAGGCGACTCGGACGCGCTATCGCCCTCTCCTTGAGCACTCGCGAGCGCACTTTCGCCGTCCTCCTCTTCTTCCTCCTCCTCCTCCTCCTCCTCGTTCTCAGCCGAGTGTTCGTCGAGTTTCGCTTGCAGCTCACTCATCATGCTGCCCGTGGCGTTTCCGGTCACCACCGCATGCACGTTCATGGCCGCCACTGCGGCTGCTGCAGCTGCGTCGTTAGCGATCCCAATCCCATTCTGCGCCATCAGCATCTGGAGCTGTTGCTGCTGCACTTGGAACTGCTGCTGCTGCTGGAAGCCGTTCGACGTTGCAGTCGCAGTTACGGCCGTCGAGCGCGCGTGCTTCCGCCCGATGTGCACGTTGCTGCGACTGAGCTGCTGCTGGTGCAGATCCATCTCCATGCTCGCCGCCGGTGCTGGAGCTCCAGTGTCCGCACTGCTGCTGTTCATGCTGAGATCTATCTGCCTGGCGTCTGTGGTATGCGTTGTGATGAGTTGGCGCCAAGTTTTCAGTCGAGGTCTCTCTTTTTCCTGTTCCTCCCTCCTCACCACAGAGAAACGTTCTTATCTCCAGTGATATGAGCCTCTGCAAGTTGGTAACATGTACCACAGTTTCTTGAGCAATTGTGAATCAAATGCAGCAAAACCTGTAATGGTTGGTAGCATTGAGCGAAGTTTCTGGTGCGAACTTTATGTTTCGTGTCAAACATCATGTTTGGGTCGAGTCGGACTGAAGCGAAGAGCTCTCCACAAAGTGCGAAAGTGTGCATCCGGTAAAGTGCGATGTTCATCAACGATAATCATTTTCGAAGTGTCAAGAGAGCAGTCAACTCAGTGTCATTTTCCAATCAACAGCACGAAGAATGGTGAGTGGTGGCAAGAAGCGCGCGAAGAACCAGCGCCACGGCGCCGGCAGTGGACCGCAGCCCGGCTCGCAGCAGCTGCCGGCGTCGCGCACGCTCGTGTGGCGCTCGTCGCTGCGTCTGGACAAGTCGCGCCACCTGGAGATCCTCGAGAGCCACGCGCTCACCCAGCAGCTGGAGCTCTGCGTGGCAGGGAATCAGGGCGTGGAGCTCGCGCAGTCTCTGAAGTGGGAGACGAGCTTCTTCTACGAGATCGCAACGTCGCTCGCGATGCTGCTGTCCAGGCGCTTCATCAAAGAGTACGTGCTGCAGGGCTCGGTGTACATGATCGCGAAGAACGTGCCGGTGGACTCGAGCAACTCGGCGATGCTGCTGCCTAGTGGAGAGCTCTTGCTGCTCGTGGACGCTGCGGCGTACGAACAGCTTGGACTCGTCGGCGAGAAGTACGGGAAGGCGATCCCCACAGAGTGCAGAGGCGCAGCGGCGTACGCGCGACAGAGCCAGCGGTATGTGGTCGCGCTGGACCTCAAGTCCAAGGCGTTCACATCGGACGAGGACTCGTCTTTCCGCGATCGCGTGGTGCACTGTCTCGAGACCAAGTTCGCGCCGCTCGAGATGCTCGTGTGCGCGTACAACGAGCGCGGGTCTGCGCGCACGATCACTTTTGGGGACGACGACTCGCTCGAGCGCAAGCGAGTGGAGGTGAACGGCGAATGGACTCACCTGCAGGACCTCATGGTTCCGCAGTTTGAGAAATTTTACAGCAGCGTCTCGAACTCAGCAGCAGCAGCAGCAGCTGATAGTGAGACAGCTGCTGCGATGACCAGCACCCGCGAGGAGCTCCTCGCGTCTCTGCAGCAGGCGTACGACTGGTTCGGACTCGTCGCCTGCCGACTCACGGATCTGCTCAAGCACCAGACGCCGCAGGAGTACGTGTCGACGTTCACGGGCGTCGCAGACCTCTTCGAGCACCAGCCGAATGGCGAGATCGCGACTGTGCGGTGGCGCGGTTTGATCGCGTCCGAGTTCTGCAAGAGCGTGTTTGAGAGAGCAGCGCAGGCGGTCAAGAGCGGTCAAGTGCCCTGGGCGGCCGTGCTGGTCTGGGGCTTTCCCGACGCGCTCGTGTCGTGGACTCAGCGAGAGGGCAAGAAGCAGAACCAGAAGAAACAGCAGAAGCAGCAGCGCCGCGAGCACGGCTTCCTGGTGAATGGCAGCAACCACTACTCGATCCTGCTGCTGCCGAACGAAGAGTACTTTCTGCTGCAAGCGCTGGGACCTCACGATGCGACCGTGTGAGTTAGTTCGTGGGCTGCTTGGAGACAACTACGCGTCCAGAGTACCAGCAAGGGATAGATTAGATGGCAGAGACAGAGAGCTAAAGGCGAAACAGATCAATTATTACAACAACAAATGACCCATGCACATTGTTGCTCCCATCTTAGTTCTTGGCAATGACGCTCTCGACGAACGCCGCGACAGTCGCCTGCTTGGACTCGGGACTTGGCGCGAGCGCAATTGCGGACTTGATCTGCTTCTTCGCGGTCTTCGCGTTCTGTTTCTTGCCGTGGACGAGCGCCAGGCGCAGGTTCGAGAAGAACGTCCCCGACTCAGGCTCAGAAGGCTCAGAAGAAGACTCGGATGACGATGACGACGCTGCTGCCGTCAGCGATGCGATGGATTTCCACACTTGCAGAGCGCAATCGGCGAAACCTGCTTCTTCGTACACGGCACCGAGCTCCGCGAGAATCGGTACCAGACGGTGCGGCGACGGCGACGGCGACGATGAAGAGACCATTTCGAGTGCTGAGTGGTACTTTGCGACACTCTCTGCTGGGCTCAGGATCGACTGTAAACGCGCATCGAGCAGCTCAAACTCCAGCATTCGGGATGGGAACTTGGCTTTCGTGCTTCCGACCCACTGGTGCGCCTCCGTCGCGCACTGCGACGCTCTGGTGGTATCGCCGAGCTGCGCGTAGCAACAGCTGAGCATCCACTGGAGCTGCGCGCGTTCAAACTCATGAAGAGAGGGAGATGATGACTGCGCGACTCGCAGACCGCTCTCCAGCATGCAGGTCGCACTCTTCAATGTGTCCTTCGCGCTCGGTGCCAGTGCGTAGCTCTTGAGCAGCGATGCGCCAGCGAGAAAGTACGCGTACGGGTCCCACGGCTGCATGTGCACCAGCTTCTGCGCATCATAGATGCACGTACCAGAGCTTCCATCAGGAACCAGACCAAGCAATAGACTCGCGAGCGCCTGCAAATACGCCGTGTCCATCGTCTCGTCGCCGTCTGTATGTTGGATCTTCCTCGCAGACGCACGCGCACGGGAGAGCAGTTGTTGCTGTTGCGCGTTGTTCACATGCTGGCAATCGATCATTGCAAACGCCAGGCGCGACCACACAGACGCAGGAGGCTGGGCTCCACCACCACCACTTGCGATTCCAAGCAACGACACACAACCCAACCCGGATCCAGTCGCTCGTTCGTGCATTTCAAGCACATGGAGCGTGGATTTCGAGATCCCAGTCGACACATTCTCCAGCAAACGCTCTTTGCACAGCGCGCTGAGCTGCTTCGCATCCTCCGAGTACTTGTCGCTACCACTCGCCAACAGTCCCGCGATCGAGAGACCGATCACAGACACAGCGTCTCTTTCGCTGGTCGTGAAGTCCGAGCGAGCGAGAAGATCCGTCAGCACCTGCAGCGAGCCCTGTCCATCCAATTTGTGGTGCAGCTGCTGCGCTTTCAGTACAGAACTGAGCAGCATCCCGTTTGCCGAGGACTGCCCTTTAACTGCTGCAATTGCCTTGTTGAAAACATCACTGCTGGTTCCAGCAAATTTAGCGAGACTGGCGTTCCACTCCAATCCTTCTTGCTGGCTCTTCTGAGCGTACCAAGGAGCCTTGGAAACGAGAGTCTGGGCACGATCAAATGACGCCTGCGAGTCTTCATAGAGTCCCAAGCGCTGTTGCAGCACACCCAAGGCGTTCCACGCTCCAGCATTGCACGGATCTCGCTCCAGCACCTTGCGCATCGCGAAAAGAAGCTCTTCGCTGTTGTTTGTCGCGCTGCTGCTTTTGTTTCCATTGTTCAGAAGGATTGAGGTGGTAAACCCCTGCAGCGCGTCCAGATCCAGACCCATTTCGAGCGCACAGCGGAATGCCTCGATCGCTTTCTGCTGCTGCTGCTCGTCCAAAGTCTCCCGTCGAGAGAGCATTCCGTAGCCATTCCACATCGACGGGTTGTCTGCGTTCACGCCCTGCAGGTGGATCAGCGCTTTCTGCGCCAAGGAAGCCGTGGATTTGCCCTCAGGCTGGTGCACGTAGAGCATCCCGAGGTTCGCCCACGCCGCCTCGCTGCTGCTCTCCGCTTGGATCGCTCGCGTCCACGCAAACTGCTTGAGAAGCGCGTGGTCGTGAATGACTCCGAGCCCATTCCAGCCGAGCGCAAGCTGCGGATTCGCATTGACAGCATCCGTGAAGTACTGCTTCGCCTTTTGTTTCAAGCTCTTGACGCTCTCTATGACCTCGGGCTGGTGGATCGCGATGCTATCGACCAGCTCCAGACCTCGCGAAGCCTGCAGATGCTCAAAGCCCGAAAAGTAGATCCCATGGGCATTGCACAGCGCTTGCGCTTCATACCAACAGCTCAAGCCGACGTCGTAGAGCGCTTCAGTGAGTCGCGTTGGTGGGAACGCGTCCTTCGATGCCGGAGACCGAGCTGTCGCGGCAATGGCTTCGTACGCTTTTCTCCCCTTTGAGATGAAGTCAACCCAACCAGTCGCCCCACTCTCAAAGTCGTTTGGTGCCAAGTAGAATGCAAAGCAGTGGACGTCGCCGATCAGCTTGAGACCTTCGACGGAGCTGCTGAGCTCCATTGACGACGACGAGAGCGACGTCATGAGACTCGACGCTTTCTTCAGATTCGCAGACGCGCGGCCGTACAATCCTTCCGCGCACAGGTACTTTGCTTGCTTGAACAAGAGCTCCGCGTACAGCATCGACACCACAGAGGCTTGTTGGTCGGATGGTGACGACGTTACGCTGACACCACCAACAACAAAGGGCTCAATGTGCTCAAACGCTTCATCAAAGAGCAGCAACGCGCCTTCAATGCGAGCCAGCTCACACATGAGGCACCAGCTTGTCTCGCCCAGCTCCACGGCTTTCAAGTACGACTTTTGCGCCGACACGAGTTTCCCGAAATGACGGTACACGTGACCCAACGTCACCCAGTAGCGCGCGTTGAGCGGGTCATTCCGCAGCACCAAGTGGAGCTTGCCCACCGCTTGCTCGTCGTCATTCTCGACCAAGTGCTGCGCGAGGCGTAGCAATGCCCACGTCGGCGCAGAGACCGGCTCTTGCGTCATGTCTTCCCAGAGCTTCACGTTCAAAGCGCGCTTCTGCTGCTGCTCGTAGAGATCACTGAGCGCCACGCCTGCGATCTCGTTGTTGGAGGAGAGCGAAAGCGCCTTCAAGAAGCACTTCTCGGCGCGAAGGACGTCGCTTGCGATCTCGTGGTACCATTTGCCGAGCCAGCCAAAAACCTCGCTGTCGGACGGCATCAGCTTCGCAGCCTGAAGCAAGAACCCGAAGCAGAACGCTTTCTCTCGACGGAATGCGCCGTCCAGGTGCCAGTACAAGATCGCGAGTCGCTTGAGCGCTCGCGCTTTCTCTAACTCGACCGCGATCTTTGGGATAGCGCCTTCCAGAAGCGCTCTTCCTTCGTCAACCGCATCGAGTCTGAAGAGAACCCATCCACGGATACTGGAAAGGATCGCCTGGTCTTCACTGTTCAGTGTACCACCGACTTGCGAAGCGAGTGCGTCCAGAGCGTCACGCGTCTCTGCGAACTTGTCTCTCGAAAGCAGGAGCTCGCAAAGACGGAGTGTCGCCTGGAACGCTGTCAGCGCGTCGTTGTCACCGTTGCTGACCAGAGCCTGATACGCCGCGAGCGCTTGGTCGTACTCGCCGGCGTATTCGCGTGCAGTGGCTTCCATCAGTTGGGCTTTCGCTTCCGAGTAGCTGGAATTTGGTGCACATTGTTCAGTCAGTCAGGGATCCTTTTACTCCCACAAGCGCGCGACACGTGCAATTGCTCACAGGATAGACACGAGATAGTAAAAGCTACTTACACGAGAGGATTTGGCGGCGCGCAGCCAAACACCTGCGCTTTCTCTGTGAGCAGGCTTTTTGCTTTCGCCAGGCGACTGAGACACCCTTCGACGTCGCGAGTGGACAGCGCGAGCGCTGCGAGCTCCACCTGTGCGCGAATGCAGAGCGCGCTCTCGTAGAATGACGACGACGCACAGTAGGCGAGCGCATCGAGGATACTCTCACGTGCCTGCCAACATTGCATTCGACTCGCCTGTTAGGAACCATGTAGACAAAACCCCAGTTTGCTTTGCTTGCTTGTCAATATACCTGCTCAGTCTCTTTCGCATCGAGAAATCGTAGCCCTTTGAAAAGCTGGATCATTGGGCTCTTCGGATGCTCATTCTCCAGCTCGGCAGCGAGTTGCGTGGCTCTCCCCAAATCAATCGCTGCATAAGAACACACGGATGCACATCAGCAACCACACCATCCCTCCGCTCACACAACACAAGCCCGCCTTCACGTCTACAGCACGTACGGCTGTCTTGGTCCTCGGAGCGCAGCAGCAAGTACTCTGCCGGGATCTTTGCGCTTGGCAGCCACGAGATGATCGCAACCGCCTGCTCGTCCAGTTTGCGCAGCGCCTCCTGCTTCTTCTTGGTGCTCGTCGCTTTCACGGATTTGAGCCCATCCAGCGACACGCGCATGAAGAACGCCACTGCTGTGTCGAGTTTCGACGTGACCGTGTCGGCAGCATCCGACTCTGCGTTGTTGGCGCTCGTCCAGTGTGACGCCGCCTGGAAAAACTGCGCCGCGATCTCACTCTGCGAGACACTGGTCGCACAGCCCGACAAGCTGAAGTTCGGTCGCTGCAGCAGGTCGACGAGATCGAGCCAAATCGCTATTTTCGAGGGCAGTTCGTCGTTCGGGGTCACGTCGAGACAGATCTCGCGCGTCTCGTCATTTTGCGCGACTAGGAGCGAGTACCACGCGTCGAAAGCCTGCGGGTCATGGGAGAGACAGTGTCAGCCTTCTGCTAGTTCTCGCAGTTCTAAAAGCTGCAACAGCTCTTTTGCATGCTACCTTTGGGAACATCCGCAGCTCGACCGCAGTCGCAGCGACATCGGCGATCCACTTCTGGCACGCTTTCACTTTCTTCATTCTACACACAGCGTTCACTCGTGTGTGTTACTTCCATGAGTCAATGTGCCATCGTCCATGAGGACGTGTCGTGTGCGCACGCACGTACTTTTGAAGAGTGGGGACGAGCTTTTCCAGGGACTCGAGCTTCTTCTGCGGCTGCTTGCGCTCCTCAAAGAGGTCCACGAGGTTCTACACAAAGCACCGGTGCGTGAGAGCACACGGATCATATACCACAGACGACGCATTAGCCACTCGTACTCGGACTCGTTGCAGAACAGATCACAGACAGCTAACTCTCGTCACCCACCTTCCACGCGAGTGGCAGATCCGGCTTGAGCCCCGCAGCACGGCGATACGCTTCCTCGCAGTCCTCCCACTACAGAGAGAGGCACGCGCACAGACAAACCCGTATGCACGCAGACCGTTAGAATCAGCATCTCTGCACGCGAGCTGCTGTGGTTGAGTTCGCTTGAGCCAAGTACTGGAATGACGAACCTGCTGGAGGTGGAAGTTGGCGAGCCCGACGCACATGAAAGCCTGGAAGTTGTTGGGGTCGAACTGCGTGACGCGGCGGCTCGAGTCCAGCGCCTGCTGGTACTTCTGCTCCTTGAGGTGCGTGCCCGCGTCCTCCAGCATCTGCCGCAGCATGCTCGCAGACATATTTGCTTTCCTTGACTTTCTCTTTTTTGGTTGGCAAAATGGATATGATGCTGACCTGTTGATTTTGAGGGACGATCGCAGATGAAGGTTTCCTCAGATATGATTATAGGTAAATCTGATTCTGCAGTTCGTCCAGTTGATTGGTAGAAATGTGGATTAACCAATCAGATGTGCTAGAGATAGAAAATAGCTGATTGGCTGATTGAGTGTCTAAGCTTCACACAAACAACAAGTGCACTAAATCACACCCAAATTAGTATTTTGAGTGCATCCAAGTTCAGATTCTGTTCGCTAAACGTGAAACAGCGCAGCGATCACCATGCCAACGAAAAACATGCACGCTGTCTTTGCTTGCGACTGCAGCATGCTGGTGGAGAAAGCAGCCTCTCAAATCTAGTTCTGGACAGCCTTGTGGAGCTGGTTGAGCACGTCGACCGACTGGACGTAGTGGTGAGGCACGAACTCGGGCAACTCGATGTCCGCCAGCTCCGACTCGTGGGTCACGCCCGTGAGCACAAGCAGCGTCTGCAGACCGCCGAGGCGGCCGAACGCAATGTCCGTCGACAGACGATCTCCGACCTAGGTGGAGAGAACAGCAGCAGCAGCAGAACGAGGTGACCGAACATTGTTAGGTGAGGCTGCAGCACGCAACAAAACTGTCGCAATGTGCTGCTTCCTTACCATGCACGTGCGCGCAGGGTCGAGGTTGTAGGTGGCGAGGATGGTTTTGAGCAAGTCCTGCGATGGCTTGCCGACCACAGCTTCCGGCGCGCTGCAACATAGGAAAGCGAACACACAACCAGCGAGATCATGAGTACGTTGGAGGTATCAGCAAGAACGCAGGACGCGTGTTCGAACCTACCGTCCAACACCACTTTCGATGGTCTTCACGAGAGTGCCACCGCCTGGGAGGATCGCGCCGTCGACTGGGAACGTTGGGTCCCTACCATGATAGAAGAGCTGGTTAGAGGCGCAGCCACGCATCACCACGCCTCGACAAGAGCACCACTTACGGGTTCGTGCCGATGAATCTGCAGCCTGGGATCTGGCGCACGCACGCCGTCGCGTACGCGAGCTTGTAGTACGAGATGTTTCTGTTGGATCAGACCAGGCGCGTGCGCAGTTTGCGCGGTTAGTGAGACCCCAGAGCCAATCGCGCAGAGGGCTGCAGCTGCTTACCTGTCGAGTCCGACGACAACCGCCTTGACGTCGTGGTCGACAGTGAACGGGTTCGGCAGGTCCTTGATGTCGCCGTGCTCGAGCCCAAACGCTTCGTAGCCCTCGTTCGTGAGCTCCTGGCCGAGCCCGGCTTCGCCCACGTAGTACACCTTGCCCGCGATCTTCTCGTTCTTCATGTACGCGACCGTCGCCCACGCAGAGCTATAGTAGAACGATGGAGACATGAAGCACCAGCCAGTCAGAGTCGCAGCGACAAACCAACACTCGGATGATGCACGCTCACGTACGTCACAATCTCATCGACGGTAGCAGGGATGCCCTGAGACGCCAGCTTCTTGACGTAAGTGTCTCTGCTCTTGGTCGAGTTGTTGGTCTACATGAAGAGGATGTGCGAGCAGCAAGCGTGAGCATTCCAATACAACAACAACTTCACCACCACCGAGTGCGACGAGGAGGAATGATAGACGCACGCACCACAAACACGACGCGCTTGCCGAGCGATCGCATCAGCGCGATCATCTCGTGCGCGCCAGGGATCGCGGCGTCGCCACGCCACAACACTGTACAGATAGCACGGCACAACAACCACAGACATGTCAGCATCGCCTTCCGCCCTCGCGCATCACATCAGCCGCAAAGCACTCGCACCTCCGTCGCAGTCCAGCAGGAACGCGTCGATGCCGGCGATCCACTGCTGCCAGGCGCTGCTCACGAGCTTCTGGGGGGTCACGCGCGCCACGACTTGAGCCATTTCGCCTGGGGTTTCTTTGTTTTTGCGGAGTTGGCTCTGCTTGGGGGCTCTGCTGCAGATTCAGGAGTGATGCAGTGTGCTGTGAAGCAGATGGGTGTTGGGATTGAGTGGATAACGACACAGACTGCTCGATTGGTGTTTGTATCGAAATTGTGAAACGGCGAAGCAGCAGCTGAACACAACATGCATGCGAACCAGATTGTGGCAGCATCCGAAAAAGCAATGAAGGACAACACATGTCGCAGAAAACATCACCATATTCGGACACACATGCGACTGCTCTGTTCTGTGTCAAGTGCTGCTTGCCAGTTCTTCCTCTATTTAATGTCTGCATGCATGAACGCATCCTGTGTCTCTACGGCCACTCACCAAACTTCTTGAGGCGCGCGTCGATCTTGTCGCGCACTTCGTCGCCGAACGCGTCGACGCTCCCGTCCTGCTTGTCGAAGAGGTTGAGCTCCTTGAGCGTGAGGAACACGACGTTGTCGGGACGCAGCGGCAGGTTCTTTCGCCAGCGCGCCAGGAACATGCGCTGGTGGCCACCCTGGCGCACGCCGCTCACGGAGCTGCGGCCGCGCCACACCTCCTGGAAGACGAACTCGACCTCCTCCTTCTCGAGCTCCATGCGGCCGCTCTCGATGCCCAACACGCGCTCGCGGTCCAGGAGCTTCTGGAAGAGCTTGTTGCGCTGGTCGCGCGACAGGCGAGCGATCGCTTCCGGCGCGAACAGCTGGTCCGCGAGGTCGCAGAGCACGTACGCAGCCATCGTCTGGCCGAAGAGCGCTGGCATCGTCCCCAGCACGGGGATCACGCGGATGCGGAAGTTCTCGACGCTGCCAAACTCGGTCGGGTTCTGCGCCTGCTCGGCGTCCAGTGGGAGCAGCTTCACGACGCTCTTCTCGCTCGAGAACACGGTCGTGATGCTGGACGTATCGATGCCGTTCTTGGCGAGGAAGTAGCGCATCTTGGTCGCCAGCGGATCGCCTGATACCATGCACATACCGCAAATAAAAGAGGATCACCCGAGGTTATGCATACACGACGAACCTCTTGTCAAGAGAAAGCAGGATAGATACGTACGAACAGCGTCCTTAATCGAGCCGATTTGCAGACGTGTCGGATCCGCCTTGGCGCCAGCGCCAGTGGCTGTAATGACCTTGAGGTTCTTCTTCGACACCGCGGCCAGGAGCGCCACCTTCGTCGTGACGTCGTCGATGCAGTCGAGCACGTACGTCGGGTTGCCCTCAAGCAGCTCGTCCGCCGCGGCTTCTTCGAACATCATCGCGATGTCTTCGATCTCGCACTGCGGCACGATCTCGAGCAGGTGCTTCTTCATCGCAGTCACCTTTGGGGTCCCCACATCTGCGCGCGTCGCGACAGCGTGGCGGTTGAGCGACGAGAGCGTCACGTTGTCGAAGTCGATGAGGCGCAGTTTGCGCACACCCGAGCGCGCGAGCATGTGCGCGGCGTGCGAGCCAACGCCACCGACACCCACGACGATCACGAACGCGTTCTGGATCTTCTCAAAGCCCTCTCGACCGAAGAACGTGTGGATGCGCGAGAGCTGCTCCTGCAGCAGCGCGTCCTCCATGGCGTCCGTGCCCACAGCACGTGGCGCGCTTTCGCTGACCTTGCCATTGCCGACGGAGCCCTTCTTCGCGCTCTTGCGCGGGACCGCCTGCTTCTTCGCGATCGCAGCGTACGCCAGCTGTGCGGCGACCGCCGCCGCCGCGCCGATGCCGAACGCCGCTGCGAGCTGCAGCTTGTGCTCCCCGAGTGTCTTGACCATTCCGCCACTCACTCGCGCTCTCAATCTGCCAATGATTTTGTTTAGTCTCGAGACAATCGTCGAACTTAGCGTCAGCAAGTCGACTTTTGATCAGTTTTTGCCTGGAACTTTCGCACTTTGAGCGACAATCCGCAGTGTATAATGCACACTGCGGGCATAAAAAGTGCGCTGAGTTCTTAGCCTACGCGGCACACCCTTCAAATAGAAAATGTATCGGAAATGGCCGAAAAGGGTGTGAATGGCAGGCTAAAGGAGCGACTTTCAGTATCCGCCACGCATTAGTACTCCTGAGCCTGAAATAACACAAAATACTGCATGTTGGGCAATGGTAACCCATTGCACAACCACATCAATCATGCACCATTCGACCCGAGCTCCTCCACCAGCGCGTCGATCGCTCTCTCCAGGTATGTCTACGCCACCGCCGCCGCCACCAAAGCCCATCTGTCAGCTCATTGGGGGCAGTTGCCACACAGGTATGCAAGCCAAAGCACGCACCATATCCTTCGCTCGCCCCGCCAGCTCCATCTCCAGCGACGCAATCTGTCCAGCACACGAGGAGGTCATGTCAACGGACGGACTGCACGCCAAGAATACTCAAGCTCCGCAGTTCGTACCAAGTCTGTCACCCGCACGCAGATGAGAGGATCCGCGCCATCGCTTTCCTCAGCATCTCTCACGGCGTCTTTGCCAGTACCCTTCGTCTTTGCGAGACCCAGCGCTCGAGGGGCTTTCAGTTCACTTCTCGACGTCTTCGCTGTCGTCGCACCGTTCGCCTTGTCTTTCAGATTCCTTGGCTTCGAGCCACTGCCGCTCTCTGTTAGCGCTTCCATGCTTCTCGACAGCTGCTCGACGCTCGACACTGCCTTCAACGTGCTCTTGAATGAATTTCCACACCACACCAGTCAGTCAGTGCTTCGTGAGGACACCCATTTCCACTCTCTCAGCAAGATCTCTCCGCACTTGACAAACTCGAGCGAAGGATGGAGAGTTTCCGTTTCAATCGCGTTGTCAGCACTGGAAACCTCAGATTCTGGTGCCGGACCCTCCTCCACATCGAGCTTCGAGCTTCTTCTCTGACACCCCGAGTCCTCTGTCGACACAGCGTCCTTGTGCTCTGGACTCCCAAGAAACGAGTCTCGCCGAAGCAGCTTCATCGTATTCTAACACAGACCAGCAACGCCATGAGCAACACAAGCACATACCAGGCATGGCCAGCTCAGCACACAAGAATAAAGACTGTTGCTACCGAGTACTTTGGGACCAAGTTCGTGTTGGCGTTGTTCAGCTGCGTGAGCGAGAGCGTCGTCCCCAGCACTTGCTGCCGTCGCTCGAAGCCGTGGTACGACTTCATCACGTCCGGATACGTGCGGTGCACATAGTCGTGCATCCAATGCAGAAACTCAAAGTGCTCCTGGAAGATGCCCTCGACCAGCTTGCGCACGGGAACCTCCTATGATTGCATCGCATTCAGCTCTACTAGCCAGATACGTCGCAGCCAACCCACAGTGCATGATCCTGCAAACCTTGCGGATGTCGCACGCATGGAACGCTTTCTTCAGCACTCGGAAGTTGCGCTCGTAGTCGCTCAGCGACTTGGCTTCAAAGATCACTTGCTGCAGGTTCACTTTCCCAGGGTAGAGTGCGTCAAAGACCTGGCAGTAGGCGATGCCGTCCGCCAAGTGCTCGATCTGAGCACCAACCAACAGGTAGGAGGAACACAGTTACGACTAAAGTGCCCTGATGTGGCGCGAGCGCAGATGCTGCAGCAGACAAGCGCGCACCTTGGTGTAGTCGGTCTCGAGGAACTCGTTGAGCCATGCGAGCAGCTCGAGGCCTTGAGCTTGCGAATGCTCATTACTTTCCTACTGCACGCGAAAGGTCATGTGACAGTGACGAAAGTGGATCGAGATGTTCTGCAGAGAAAAACAAGATCGACAGAGCTCCAAATAGCCAATTGCGTAGTGAAAATACCGGGGTCGCTTGATTCCTTGGGAAGGCGAAAGTGCCTTTCGACTGGAGAGAAAGAGCAACCTTAAGAGAACATTCATTTGGTTGGTTGCGGCAGCAGAAATGGCTCAAGCGCAGCAGCAGCGATCGACGCAGAAGCGATCGACGCGGAAGCGCAACCAGGGACGCCGCCCCATCCCGCACTGCCACCCATCGCGACCCTACAGCGAGTGGCCATCGGTGCAGCTGCTGGGCGAGTGCGCGCGCCGCGGCATCCGCGTGATCAGAAAAGGACCGCGCTTCAATGCGTCCAAGGACCACCTCGCGTTGATATTGCGGCAGAGCGACGCAGAGAGGTTGTTGGCGGCGGGCGAACAGCTCTCTGGAAGTGTATCAGCAGCGCCAAGCAATGAGCCAGAGCAGAGCAGCATACGCAGAGACGACGCTGCTGCTACTCATGGCGGTTGTGTCTCCGCAAATGATGTCGCTGAAGCAACTGGCTGTCGTGAGAGCCAAGAAATAGACGACGAGCACGAGACATCTTTGGACTTTGAAGGCGCCGAGCCCAGAAGTGAGCAGGACGAGCAGGAGATCGACGGAGAGCGTGAACTGAGCAACGAGCAGCAGCAGCGGGCAGCAAAAACCGAGTACAATGCGACTTTCCGGCTCGTGAACGTTCTGTTTTCCAGATACGCGTCGCAGTTCGACGAGATCATGGATGGCACCTTTGAAGACGCTGCCCGCATTGCCAAAAGGAGAGTGTGGATCGACGTGTGCAACTCGTTCTACAGCCCAGTCGCAGCGTTCTCGACGCTGATCAACGACCACGCGATGTTTGCCGACATCGACCCGTCCCTTCAGCCGCCGCAGCACCAGATCCAGAGCAGGAGAGCGATCGTGCGCATGTGGAAGAGCCTGAGTGCGACGTACTCGCGCGCATTGCAGCACGCGCGACTGGTGGACGCAGACGACGCGCAGTTCTACGCGGTCTGCGGCGGACGCCTGGATGTGCTGTACCTGCACCTGTGGCTCCTGCTGGAGCCTCAGCTAGCGACCCATTTCGCTCCAGAGTCACCCGATCCTCTTCAAACAACATCCAACAGCAGTGCTCGCGATAAACTCGTGGCGACTACAGCAACAACGACAACAACTGAGAAGACCAGTCCGCGGAACCAAGCACAAGAAACAAATAGCGCCGTCCTTGGTCTCAAGCGCAAGCGAATGGAGAGCAACGACAGTACGCTGACACCGGCAGCGCAAGGCATACACACAGAGACTAGCCCAGCACTGGAGAGAGAGTACATGAAGCTGAAGCTCGAGGTGCTTCGCGAGAAGAAAGCGCTGCTCGCTGCCAGCGCCGCGCGGGAGCAAATGCGGTTTCTGGAAGAGCGGCGGCGCGGGCTTCTGCGTGACGTGCGCGAGCTCTCAACCGCGGTGGCTGACTTGCAGCAGCGCCTGGTGGTGCAATCCACAGCAGCAGCGAGCCGGAGAGATGGGACGGCCGACCGCGATGCAACTCCAACGACACATGCTCGGGTTACACGACAGACAGCTGCAACTGGCGCAGCCACAGACGCTGCTGTCGCAGAGTTGACGCAGGATCTGGGGTTCTTCAGTCGCCAGAAGCGGCAGCGTGTGGTCGACGTCGCCCAGTGCGACCAGCAAATCCAGGAGCTTGGTGTCGGCTTGCTTGAGTGCGAGTAGAGCGAGGTTGGAGTCTCAGATGAATACGATACAGTTGCACCAGGAACATGCGCATTGCACCTCGACACACAGCACTCGAGGAAACAAAGGGCTCGAGCCAGTGGCGCTGTGTGGAGTCACTCGAAGCGCTTGCCACTTTTGCGAACAATAAGCCAGCCACTTGGAAACACTTTCGAAGCCATTCCTGATGAAAGAAATTGTGCGCTCGTCGTGCGGCTTGCTGTCTGGTGGAAATGTGTCCAGAGAGGTGGTGTTGTGGTGGGATGAGCGGATACGCACTGAATGCGTCCTAATGTTATTGCACGAACGCAGAACAAATGGCGAACGCTTCTCGGAATCATGCGATTTCATTGGCTGAAACTGAGGACAAACTCTTCACACAAACCAGCGAGTTGCGACTTCGAACAAAGCAATCGCGTGATGCTCCGCAACGAGCAAAGCAAGCAAGCATGCGACCAGTGCATTCGTGTCGTCGCCGGCCGCTTCGAGGAGCGCTTGCGTGCGTTGCGTCGGTCTCCCACCACACCATCCTGCTTGCTGCCGTCGCCTCAGCGAGTTCGAATTCTTTTGCGAAGCGAAGCGGTTTACGACCAAGTGAAAACGAGCGAGCCACTCACGCCAGCCCGCTCGCCACGCTCCTCTCTTCGAGTGCTTATGCCACGCCAACTGTGTGCGTTCTGTTGGCTTTTGCTCCGGCTCGTCAGTGCTATTCCTATTCTTCGGCTGCGAAAGCGTGATCGACTGGCGTTTTGTCTGGCGCGCGCTGCGTCTTCGTCTCTCCTCATTCCAGATCTTTCCGCGCCGCGCTCAAGACACAAAGAAGCTGCTGCAGTCTACGAAAAGGGAGAGGCAGCATGGCGTCAACGCGTCCACCGCTGCGAGCCCCGCGAGAGAGAGACGACGTCGGCCGCCATACCGCCGTCAACGTCAACATGAGCGCCATCGCGACCAGTCTCTCGCGCACCAACAGTGGCGCTGGCGGCGACCATGTCTCTCCGGACAGCGGTCGCTGGTCCACGTCGTCGGCGGTGTCGCCTTCTTCCACGCTGGCGCCGTCGATCATCCCGCTCGTGGCACCGTCGTACTCGTATTCGTCGCCACCGCCAGGCACCATTTCGTTCTTTGAGCCAGCGTCGGGCACGTACTCGGACGAGCAGAGCAACGAGCGCCGCGCTGTCAAGAAGCCGAGAAAGAAGCGCGCAGGATGGGGACCGTACCAGTCGGTGCTCAAGGAGCGCTCGGTGGACTTCAACCTCACGCTCGACATCCAGAACCTCAAGCAGGAGATCCAGAACATGGAGATGTTCCGCAACATCCTGGTGTCCAAGACGCTGATCCATCGCCACGACCCCGAGGGCTCGCTCGTGCGCATTGCCAAGGAGCACTACCGCGTGCTACACTCGGGCTTCAACCTGTCGGAGAGCGGTCGCAAGCGCGCGATCAAGGAGCAGGACCAGAAAGCCTGGATCAAGAGCGCCTTTGACCCCAAAGTGGACGTTGGCAACGGCGCGTACGGCGTGCCCACGCTCATCGAGCAGATCAAGCTCTACTCGGTGTTCATCAAGTTCACCTCGATGACCGGCTTCGACATCATCATCGCCGACGACTCGGTGCTCGTGACCACGCGCGGCATCATGCACTTCCATATCACGCGCACGACGATCGCGAGCATGTTCCCGCACATCATGAGCGAGGAGTGGCTCGTGGCGAAGCTGGTCGGCCAGGACATCCATGCGGAGACTACCATGGACTTTTACTTTAACAGCAACGACAAGGTGCACCGGTTCAAGGCGGATCTCGACTACGTCAAGACCTTCATTGGCGTCCTCAAGGATCCGCGCGACGTCGACATCCTGCTCGGCCGCGCGCTCATCACGGACAACTGCATGATCGGGCTCACGAACGGCGACTTACCGCCGCCAAAGTCCCCTGCCGCGGAGTCCATCAGTGGGGAATCCGAGGTGGAAACCCCGAGCCACGTGGGTTGTGAGAGCGATATCGCTCACAGCCCAGCGAGTCCTGGTTTCGACTTTGTCCCCTCCTCTGAAGAAGAAGATATAATTCGGCAACAGCAACGACAGAGCGAAGCTGCGGTATCTCCTGTCTCGACCACCAGTGCAGTTTCGTCCTCCGCCGCCAGCGTCCAAACGACCCAGTCTTCCATGAAGCAGAAGAAACAGAAGAAGCAAGCGGCAGTCGCTCCTTCTGCATCTTCGCAGCAGCAGCAACAGCAACAACAGCCAGGTCCGTTGACCCCCGCAGAGCACTTCAGCAGTGTCGTGAAACAGTACTTCCACGTGTTCATGAACGGCGCGGACTCGGCGGCGGCAGTGAGCGACCTGCAGCGCGACTTTTTGATCCAGCACTTCTCGCCGACGGTCGGCTATGGCTCCGTGGTGGGGCGTCAGGTGCTCGAAGATCGGTGGCGGTCGCTCTGCTGGTGCTTTGGCGCGCTGCGCTTCCGCCAGCTTTCGCAGGAGCCGCTGGCTTACGCGCCGATGGAGAATCTGTACCTGATCCAGTGCACGGCCGAGTACGCGATACCGCTCACCGTGCGCACAGTAGAGCAAGTGTTCCCGCACCTGTTCTCGGATCCGGTGCTGATGGACATTGTCGTGGGCTCGACGATCACAGTGAACGCGCAGCTGACGTTCTGGCTCGAGAAAGACACGGGTCTGGTCGCGTCGATCACCGAGCAAATGGACTTTGAGACCGCGTTCGCGCGGGTTGTGAACCACCCGGCCGACCGGTCGTTCCTGCTTTCGCGCGCGCTGCCGACGCTCTATGGGTTCGTAGGTGAAGTCGTCGCGGCGGCGGACGCGAGTGGTGGTGTTGCGAACGCCAACAAAGAGCGAGATCTCGTCGTGGTGCCCTCGAGTCCCGTTTCCCCCAACCAGCGAGGCGCACGCTGCCACCACCACCAAGATGAGTCTCGCCAACATCCTCGACTAAGAGACGCTGCATGGCTGTCCCCGCCTATTGACAGTTCTTGCGACTGGAGTGAATGGGAAGCCCTGCAAGCTCATCAAGGATCCAGCACTCGACTGTGCATCTAAGATCGCGGATACATGAACATGTTCAGCATGCTACATACTGGTGCGGATGGCGCTCCATGGACGAGCAGTGCATCCTGGAGAGCAGAAGGCGGGGTGGACCAAGAGCTGGATGGTTGCTGGCACTGCTCCGACCTCGCGCATCTTCATGCGAATCAGCGACTCTCCCCAAAAGTATCTTTCTGTCTGTCAGGTTGGCGTATCCTGAAGCTTCGGTATCATTTCATGCGTTTTGGAGCCTGCGAAATGGTGTTCTGTTCTTTTTCTTTCCATTAGTCGATTCCGCCCCATCATATTTTGAAGCTAAAGCAGCCAGTTACATACCCAAAGCCGTCGTGCGTGCGTGGCAGCAATCGATTGCCCGGATCAGTTGTTCTTCCATGGGCAGCGCGCCGCCAAGCCACACCAACAACGTGCGAGCATGCTTTTCTTTCTTCCAGTCTCAAGAGGCTGGTTCGCGACACGAAAGCTTGAAGTTTGAGGTCGCAAGAGTGGCAGGCGATGGCCACACGCGTGTGGTTGGGTTGGCTGGATATCCAATCAGCTGAGTATTCTTTGATCTGGGCGACATCCACTTTCGCCTCAGGCTCAGGAGTCGTGATGTTGCCTCCAACCTCCAAAATGGCTGGTCTGGAATCATAGATCCGCAAGACGCCACGAAGCTGAGCATCAATCCCAAGCGAGGAGGAGTCCCCATTGAGAGGCAAAGAGTGTGGTGGTCGCATGACATCCGCCACTTCCGAAGCTGCCCACGCGAGAGAGAAAGATATGTCAGAGTGGGATCTCTCGATTGGGTGTTGATGTGATCGAGGTCCGGAGTGTGCGGAAGAGTGAGGAGGCGCCATGCAACATGCAGACACGAGCGTTAGGCGGCGCTTGCAATCTTCAAATGGCTGACTTTCCATCTTCAAAAGCGCGAGTCTCCCAACCAACATCGCACGTGCGCCTGCATTTTGCGACTTGCAATGTGTGTGAAGAAAGCGAGGAGCTCACCAGACAGTTAAAAGATAGAGTCCAATAGTATTTCTGATGTCCATCTGCAGCTCCCCTTTCTTTGTCCGCACATTCCTTATCTTTGGCAACTGGTCAACTGGCGTTCCTGACCTTTTGTCTGTCTTCTTTGGCTCCAAAAGCAAAGCGTTCGGCAACCAGAGAGACAGGGAGGGAGAGAATAAGATCCTCGCTCGCTCGCCTGTTTGCTCACTCGCCTCTCGACTGGCTGCCTCGTAGCTCTGGCGTGCTGCTTTGCTTTCACCCCAGAGAAGCCGCAGGCGAATTCTTTTGCATCTTTCGACCATGTGAGGTGAGGTGTCTGAGCTGCTGCAGCCCATTGGCAACATCACGAGCGGAGCCAACGCCACGCCAGACAGACAGCCAAACGCCTCCTCCCCCTCACTCCCTCCAGCATCCACTAAGGCTGTGTGTGGACCGCCCAGTCTCTCGCGCCAAAGCCCTCCAGCTCCTGGATCTTGGTTCTCACCTGCTCACTTCCAATCTCGCGCTTTCGGAGCCACAATTCCTCCCAGCCCCAGCAGCTACGAAGACCATGAGCTCACTGCCTCCGCTGTCGCCGTTGGATACCTCTCGCCCGAAAACGTCACCCCCACATGATCGCTCGAGCGGGTCCTCCAGCTCTCCGGGCTCTCTTGGCTCTGCTGGGTCCTCTTCTTCGTACTACACGTCGCCGTCGACCAACCAGAGCAACAACGACAACGACGATGAAGGCGACGCTGAGCAAATAGTGCGTTGGACCAAGAAGTCCCGCCGCAAGCGCTCTGGTTGGGGACCCTACAAGTCCGTGCTCAACGAGCGCTCGGTGGACTTCAACCTCACGCTCGACGTGCAGAACCTCAAGTCCGAGATCCAGAACATGGAGATGTTCCGCGACATCCTCGCGTCCAAGACGCTGATCCAGCGCCACGACCTTGAAGGCTCGCTCGTGCGCGTCGTGCATGAGCACTACCGCATCTTCCGCACGGGCTTCAATCTGCAGCAAACGGGTCGCAAGCGCCTCTCGATGAACGAGAGGGACCAGAAGGAGTTCCTCTACAGCATCTTTGACGAGAACGTGGACTGCGGCGGCGAAGAGAACGGCATCCACGTCATGGTGCAGCAGATCATGCTCTACACGGTCTTCATCAAGGCGATCGCGATGACCATGACGAGCTTCGAGGTCATCGTGACCGACGACTCGGTGGTGGTCGCCACGAAGGGCGTCCTGCACTTCCAGATATTGCGCAACACGATCGCGGGCATGTTCCCGCACGTGCTGGGCGAGGAGTGGCTCATGTCCAAGCTCGTGGGCAAGGAGGTGGCGCCGGAGACGGGCTTGAGTTTTTACTTTAACAAGCACAACAAGGTTGTCAAGTTTGCCGCGGAGCTGGACTACGTCAAGACGTTCGCCGGTGTGCTGGACAGTCCCGAAGAGGTGGACATCTTGCTCGGACGCTCGCTCATCACGGAGAACTGCTTGATCATCCCGAACGACGACGATCCAGAGTATCCACCAGTGCCATCGACAGACCCTCCTTCAAGAGCTCCTCGCTCAACCTCAACCAAGAATGACTTGGACGCTAGCTCCAGCCCCAGCTCTGGCTTTGAAGGCGACACCGAAGACCTCGGCACGGGGTCCTCTGGAGCTGAGGAGAGTGACCACAGCGCCACGAGCGAGCCCAACACGCCGGTCCAGTCCGATCCACACGCACCTGCGAGAACGAGTCTCAATGCCAGTCCGAGAGAGCCCGTCGCACCAACCTCTGCCAAGCGTCCGGGGTCGGGCAAGGCACGAGCTACCAAGGTTGCACCGCTGTCGACCAGCGGAGTGGCTCAGAGCCGACACGTGGACACGCCTGCTCCACCACTGCAGCCAGCAGCTACAACTGCGAGCCGCGGACCGATGACGCCTCTGAACCACTTCAACCACGTCGTGCAAGCGTACTTTCGGGTCTTCGCGCAGGGCTCTCGCGCCAGCACCGACGCCTCTGTCACGCAGTTCCTCGACCGCTACTTCTCGCCCACTGTCCAGTACGGCGACGCGGTCGGCCGACAGGTCATCCACGACCGCTGGCGCTCGCTCTCGTGGTGCTTTGACTTGGCATCCTTCCACCAGGTGAGTCAGACGCCTGCACCCGCGGCAGTGTACGAGCCGCAGCAGAATCGGTACCGCATCCGAACCCGAGCCGAGTACACTTTGCAGCTCACGGTGCGGACCGTGGAGCTCGTGTTCCCGCACGTGGTGTCGGACTTGGCGCTGACGGATCAGCTCATCGGGTCGCGCGTGACCGTGTCATCTGAGCTGAGCTTCTGGCTCGAGCGCACCACGGGCTTGCTGGCACGAGTGAACGAGCGCATGGCTTTCGACACCGCTCTTGGGGAGATCGTGAGTGACCCAGAGGACCTGGAGTTCGCGCTACGGGGCGCGGAGCCGATCCTCACCAGCTTTGTGGGGGTCGTGACTGCTGCTACGGAGCAGAAGTAAGCGGCTTCGAGTGGACCTGCTGCTGCTGCTGGTGGTGGTGGGATGGCGGCAAACGAGAGCCCGTCGTCATCGCCATCACAGAGAAGCACGCCTCCGCTGTCGCCCGAAGACTCGCAGTCGAGCGAGACTGAGACCAAGATGCGACTGTCGACCATCTTCGGGTGAGAGGCGATCTGAAAGAAACAAGAAGCTCGGAAGGGGCTGAGTGCACGCTTCGGAGCAAATCGGGAGATCCTCCAGCTCTTCCGTGCGCACGTACTCCCAGGCACGACGAGTCAGCCAGCCGTCGGCCACCGTCACGCTCATGGACGCTCAATGCCCACGACGTTGCTCTTTCTTTCTCTGCCTCTTTCATGTCGACATTGAAAGTGCAAATGGAAAGTGAGGACGGACATGTTAATTCGATAATGTTTGTTGAAGTGATGGGTCGAGCGTGTTGCTGATTGCATGCAGTCATTTGGTGCGAGTAAGCACACACGCAAACACGAAGCGCAGACACACTCACTTTGCCCCGAACTCGCTGACTGCATCAAATCGCTCGGACGCTTGAGGCGCTCTTCTGTGAAGGAGAAACGAAGATCGCTCAGGCTGCGGCTTTGCTGTCAGCGCCAGCACTGGCTCGTATCCCTCGGCGCGTCTCCGCTCCTCCCGCACACGAATGCTCCGACGATGCATCTCCCGCTAGCTGGCTCGGCAAACGACGTCACATCTGCATGGCACAGTGTGCAGTGCGCACGCGAGAGGAGAACGCTCGGAGCGCACATGCCGTTCTCCAATGACTACCAGCAATACAATTCGATCGTTTCTGCACTGATGGGTGGAGCGCCAGCGGTGGTGGCATCCAACGCCTCAGGGACACCAACGAACCTGTTGGTGCCACTTGACCACCGTCACCGCCAGTCTTTCGTGCTGGAAACACGTCAAGTCTGGCTCGACTACAGCGAGCTGATCTACCCAACTTGTCTACAGCCTCGGTGGGTTCGTCGCTCGCTGTCATGGCGCGATCTGACGGAAATGCGTATTTGTCGTGTATTCAAGCTGAGCTTCTGGATCGAGCGCGCTGCGTGGCTGCTGGCAACGCGGAGCGTGCGTCGTGGTGTCCTCAGAAGGGTTGAGAAGATCCTATCGTGACAAATGCAACGCCTTTCATCAACTCCAGCGCGGACCAAAGCGCACACCACACTGAGGCGAACCATGCACTCCTTTGAGAGCTCAGCTGCGAACAGAGCAAAGAACTGGCGACGATGAGCCTGTCGCCGATTCTCTTCAAGATGACGAGCGAGCGTCGCCTTTCCTGCCAACTTGACAGTGAAAGTGGCTCTGAGCCAGGCAGGTCATTCCGTGAAATTCGTGAAATGGAATTGTGCAGGGAGTTAGCCTTGGCGTGATTGGCTCGCAGGACGAAGTGTGTGAGCTGATTCGGACAGAGAGAGAGGAGGAGGATGGACTGCAAAAGACGACACCTCAATCGCCATTTCGATGCCAGAGATGAGCCGAAGCCTTGGGAGCTGGCTCGCCGTGTCATGTCACGCGCAGCGCTTTGGCGTGGCGCTCGACAGAATAACAACTCTGGCGAGTGGCACGATGCAGTCTCTCCTCAGTCCCAGCACGCTCAGTTTATAACAATAACGATAGCTGCAGCAGTTAGGTGCAAGCGCAGGTACATTTTGCGATCTCCCGGCCACAGCAGTTGAGTGGATGTGCTTCGCGACCCAAAGACGTCCATGCACGCTTTTCAACGACACAGATGGGTTTGTCTGTCTGCTTGACGTGGACATTTGGGTGACGAACTGTGTCTTGCTTTTTCAAATCAAATTTCAGTCCACGAACGAAAGATCGTGAACGAAACGGGTTGTCAAACAGGTGTGTCTGAGGACTGAGCAACGTCCTCAGATCTCTTCCGACAACACCACCCACATTCCAACAACATTTGGCGTTTCTTCAAGCGACATCGTTTTGCTTGTCTTTGTTGCAACGGGATAGGGTTTCGACATTACAACTTCGTCTGGGACTTCGTATGAACTTTTCGAATCACCTCACCACACGCAAAAAGCTTTCGACAAAATCTGAAATGCAGCCCTACCCGCAGCGCTAACCTCACACAAATGGACTAGGTTTTGCAAAACAGGGTCTTGGCGCGAGCGCTGCTGACGAAAGGCGGCGTTTGTACAGCAGCAGCTGATGGTGATAATGGCAGCGATTCTCATAGATCAAGTGGCAGCGAGTTTCAGCGATTGCTCAACGCAGAGTTGACCAGCGAGATCGTGGCAAGCTCGCTGACATCAGCATTGCCACCGTTAGCCTAGAAGCAGCGATGCTGAAAGTCCTCTATCCCCATTCCATTGCGGGAGGTAGCAGCGAGTTGTTGATTCCGTGTACCAGGATATAGTTTATTCCTTCATGGTGGCGGTTAATGCTTCACGCTCACTCAGATCCATCCAGAAGCACTATTCGCTCCGGCGTCTTGTCAAACTGCACGATGCTGCTGCTATTGTCCATTCCAAAACGCAGTTTTCATCTCGGGGCAGTACTCACACAGTGTATGCAGACCAGCGAAAGAGAGAGAGACACACACGCAGATCATCAACGCGTAGCCTTCTTTCCAGACCGCTTGCTCGCACTTGACTGAGCAGAGATGGTGGTGGTCGCCTTCTTCTGCGAAGCTGCACTGCTGCTGGTCGTAGAGTTGGTAGCTCCTGGAGTCCCCACAGGCGACGAGAGCGACTGCGCCTTGCGCGAGGACTTGCGCTTCGAGCGCTTCCTTCCGCAGCAGCAGCCGAGCGTCAGCACGCAGATCGCAGTCGTGAACAGCCACCACACAAGACGCAGCAACAAACGGAACTGCAGCAGCGCGAGCGGGATCGCGACCGCGATGAGCACGCCGTCGACGATCTTCTGCGCGTACGCGCGCACGCTCTCGTTCTGCTCCAGGAGTGCAATCGCCTCGAGACGAGCAGACTTGGCGCGCTTCAGTCCTTCTTGCGACAGCTTGATGGCTTCCGTCTTGGCTTTCTCAGCCTCGCTCTGCACGATCGGCAAGTACTTCTTCACGTGCGGGTCCGCCGCCTCGCGGACGTTAGCGAGGATCGGGTCCACAGTCGCCGCAAGGTTCTCGGTGTAAAACTTGTCCGTCGTGTCCACCACGCTCTTCTTGGTCGACTCGAGCGTGTCCACAACCTTGTTGAGCGTGCCAGAGCTCTGCTCGGCTTGGTCGCGGAGCACCGCAACCGTGTTGGCAGCGACGACGACGCCTTCGTCATAGTACGACGAGAGCAGCGCGGAGAACGAGATCTCGGTCTCCTTCGACTCGAGCTCCGAGCGCAGCGCCTCGTTGCTCTTTCGCGACAGCTGCACGTCCTTCTCCAGCGTCTTGACCTTCGCCGCGTACTGGAGCAGCTTCTCGCGTGCCTCCGAGACTTCCGAGTTGCGCTTGAGCACGATCTCCTTCTGCTCAGCAAGGTCCTTCTTCAGCGCTCCTACAGTCTCCTCCAGGTTCAGCACCTGCTCGCGGTGCTTGCCCTCGGCGTCCTCAAGCTTCTTCTCGAGCAGCGCGACGGTCTTGTCCGAGTTGGACTTGGTGTTGCGCAGCAGCGTCACAGTCGAGCGGTGGTCCGTTTGCTCCTTGTCGAGCTTGGCCTCGAGCGCCTTCTTCTCTGTCTTCCACTCCTTGGCGGCGGCGTCGAGACGCGCAGAAACGTCCGCGTTCGAGAGCTCGAGCGCGCCGATCTTCTCTTCAAAGCCCGTCACGACCGACGGCGCAATGCACGTCTCCTGGGTCTGTTCTTGCGCGGCGGCGGTGGTGGCGCACGTGGCAACCAAGAGCAGCAGCGTCCATCGCGCGAGTCGTACCATTGCGGATCTTTCTCAAGCGTGAGCGAGCGAGCGAGCGAGTGAGGGAGTCAAACGCGAAATGAAGTGCCACGTCGCTCAAAAGTGAGCTTTTCACTTTTTCCACTTCAGAACCATTTTGTTTTAGCCAATCGTATGCATCGAAGAACCATTATTTGGGCCAATCATGGTGGTGTGTTTTGTGAACCTCGAGGTTTTATGTCTTCTTGAAGCCATCATTCCGAGGTTTTTTCACTGCACAGTTGAAGACGCTGCTTTCTGTGGCAGAAGCTGCTGCTGGCTCTGCTGCTCGACATGGACGTGGATCTCGCCGTTGCTCAACGGCAGCACCTCCGCGCCGTGGCCCCTGTACGCGTGCGGACGACGAGTGCGCATGCAAGAGAAGGTGTGCATGAGCATTGTGGCGGGCATCGCATGCGGTCAAGCGCTCTTCTCACCTGGCGACTGGCGCAAGCGGCTTGGTCTCGTGCAGGTTCGCGAGCGCGTCCACGTACGCCTTGGGCTTGAGGAACGCCGTCGTGCCAACGATCACGTCGCGCTTCTCAGTCGCACGCACCTCGTAGATGCTTCGGAGCTACACACACACACACCCATGCGTCGCGTATCAGTGACAAACGGAAACGACACCAATGGTGTAGACGCGCTCCTTACCTCCGAGTACGAGCATCCACCGGCGACGAACACGATCATCTTCTCGCCAGAGAAGACTTCTTTCTCGGATCCGCCCTCGGGTTTGCCGCTCTTCGCCTGCGGTTTCCTGTTCCGTCATGTTAAAGTGGAGATCAACACAATGAGTGGACGCGAAGAACCCCTAGTGTTTGGCGAGAGGCAAGCAACTGCTGGCACTCTCACTTTCGCAGCGAAATGGGTCCAATCTTCTTCTTTGCGTCGTCATTCGCACTACCGGCGTGCTGCAGCGGCGGCGCGATGATGAATGGGTACTCGTGCTCGTCCAGCGTGCTCTTGAGCGCCTTCTCCACCATGGACTTGAGCTTCGGGTCGTGGCGCGCGTTCGAGTACTCTGCAGCAGCAGCTTTCTTCGTCGCTTCCTTCAGCTCATCCGCAGAGATGGAGCTGTTGCCGCTCTGCTTGTAGAGCGCGGGTCCAGCGAGATGGCGCATATTGAGCAGCGCTGCGTCGTACTTCTTGGAAAGACACGCCGCTTGCATGGTCTTGTTCTTCTCCGAATCCTTCATCGTGTCCTGCGTGAGCGCGAAGGTCGCAGCCACGCGGAAGCGGTCGCTCTCCGTGAGCTTTGGGTCTCTCATCAGATCCTCGAGCTGCTTCGTGATAGCGCTGTGCTTGAGCTTCTTGCCGGAATCGTCCACGCCAGTCGCCATCGATTGCTCCAAGTTGGAGGCGTCCAGTAGACTCGTGGATGTGAACACCTCCATCGCTTTGCCTGCGAGGAAGAGGTGCTGCGAGAGTTTGCCCAGGAGCTCGCGGTACTCTGGGAGCTCGCGGAGAGCTGCCGCCATCGACTGGAGATCGGTGCTCTTGCCTTTCCCCAAGGACGATCCGGCTTTCGAGGCTGAGAGCGCAGTCATGCGCTTTCCGATCTCCTCGCTGACCTTTGCGATGTGCGTGTGGCGAAATTCCACCCAGAGCTTGTCGTTCTCGTTGAGAAACGCTGTCTTCATGACCGTCCCAGCGTTTGTCTCGGCTGGGTACGTGATCTGCTCCTCGTCCACATCAAGCAGGTCGTAGATCATCGCCTGGAAAGTGCTCTCGTGGATCAGCGGCGCGAGCGTGTCTTGGCCGCGGTCGACGAACAGCAGCGTGCCTCGGTTCGGCGCGTACACGAACGAGTCGTTCTTCGCGACAAACTCGTTCATCTTCATCTGGAACATCTGCGCCAGCTGCTCCATGCGCGGCTGGTCCGCCTTGTACCGAATGTACGGGTACTCTCCCAGCGTCGCGCACACAGAGACTAGCTTCTCACTGATGCTTTTCATCACTTGGGTCGAGTCGTCTTTCGTCGCGACAGGCGAGTACATGTGGTGGAACGCGCTATCCATGTCGAACGAGAACGCGCACTTCTCGAGAGCGAGAAAGTCCGCATTCACTTCCTGGAGCGCCTTGAGCCTCTGCACCAGCAGCGGGTGGCTCTTCAGCTCGGCGAGCACGTCGTCGTCTGCGTGCGAGAGGAAGAACAGGTACACGTCGCAGTACTTGGGCTTGCTCTCGTCCGCAAAGTCCGCCGCCATCTTGCGGATCGCTTCGGTGGTGGGCGAGATGAAGTACACGACGTTCATCTCTGGGAACGGCTGCCGGTTGAGCTCGAGGCGCTCGATGATGGACACGCCGCAGTCCGTGAGGTCGCTCATGCGCACCGCGTACGACAGGATGCGCGTCGTGCGGTCGTCCACCACAAGCACGACCCAGCCGCGCGTGAGCTGCGTCACGTGCTTGACCATCTTCATGAGCACCTTGTCCTGCACGATCTTGCGCAGGTGCAAGTCGTGGGAGCTGGCCACCGTCGCGCCGCCGCCGCCACCACCATTGCTGGTACTAGTGCTGTTGCTCTGCATGTTGCTCTGCATGCTGCTGTGGTAGCTATTCGCCTGTTCTTTCTCGCCTTCAGCTGAGCTATTTGAGTGTGAGTGTGTCGTTTCGAGTCATGGTGTCGCCTATCCTGATCGGGCATCCCTCCTGCCATCAAATATAACGGATCTAAGTGAGATAGGTTCGCGCGAACCTTGCTACAAACGTTTTGTTTGCTTTTGGCGGGAACTGCAAATTGCAATCGCGCCATTTTGCAGTGGTGGTCAATTGACAGCGTGTGAGCAGCTGCAAGCAGCAACAACAGCAGGTGGAAGAAGCGCAGCATCACCAGCCATGCAGAACGTCGGCAACCAGCGTCGCGAGGTGCAGGGTCTGCGCCATGGAGGCATCTCCATGCTCTCGATGTACAACGAGCCGCCGCTCGTGGAGGTGTCGCTCGAAGACTTTGAAGAGTTCGCTATCGATCGCTTGCACGGTACGAACACGCGTGCATGCAGAGAGCAGGTGTGCGCTTGGTAGTAAACCGTCATGTGGGAACTCATGCGTATGTGCTGCGTGTGGTGTTGCATGGATGCTTAGTGTTGAAGGCTGTGGAGAACTTTCGCCTGCGCAGTGTGACCATGAAGGATCGCGAAGTGCGACTCGACAAGACGCTGAACAAGCACCTGCCGCTGCGACCTGCCGCACCAGGCAACCCGAAGCGAGCGCAGGAGGATGTGGTGCGTAGTATAGTGTTAATATGGTGCATGGTGGCTGGCGTCGTAGGTGCTTATATCTTTTGGTGTGGCTGATTTTGCGTTTAGGCGAAAGACGAGCTGTCGCATTTCTTCCTGCGCATGGCGTTCTGCCAGACCGAGGAGCTCCGTCGCTGGTTCCTTTCGCAAGAGAGCACGCTCTTCAGATACCGTCTGGACAAGATGTCGCGAGAGGAGAAGCTTCACTTCATGAAGACGAACGGGCTTTCGTACCAGGAGGCGACTCAGAAAGAGATCGAGCAGCGACAGAGCAAGCTCAAGACCGTGCGAGACGCAGGAGTGCTCGACATCAAGTTGAAATCGCTCCCACTCACTGCGTACTTCAAGGTGCCGTTCACAGAAGCCCTCGATCTGGTAAGTCCCTCTGCCACATTACACATCATGTGGTGATGCTTAGGCGCTCACGGCGTCCACGTTGTAGGTTGGAACGCGCCGAGTGTACCTGGAAGCCGGTGTCGCGTACGTCCCATTCGACCACGTCGTGTCGATCTTGCACTCTGCATTCCGCACTAACGTAAGTCGCAGTGCGTACAGGTTATGCATTGGTCGGTATCACTGCTAACCAACTTTTGCTCGTTTCAAATGCAGCTCTCGAAGCAACTGGCTGCAGCCTTCCGCAAGTACAACCGCTCGCTCATCAGCAAGGACGACCGTCTCGCGCCTGTGCTCTCGAACCTCGCGAAGCACCACATTGACGCGGACTACTCGGTGCAGACCGTGAACGCGTCGGCCGACCAGATCACGCCGGACATGGTCGACGGGCTCGCGGCGACGTCCATGCCGCTCTGCATGCGCTCGCTGCACAAGGCGCTCAAGGTGAACCACCACATGAAGTTCGCCGGTCGCCAGCAGTACGGACTCTTCCTCAAGGCTATCGGTCTGCAGCTCGATGACGCGATCGCGTACTGGCGCCAAGAGTTCTGCAAGAAAATGTCGGTGGACGATTTCAACAAGAAGTACGCGTACAACATCCGTCACAACTACGGTAAAGAGGGCAAGCGCAAGGACTACACACCGTACAACTGCATGCGCATCATCACGGGCGAGCCGCCAAAGACCGGCGAGTACCACGGCTGTCCGTTCCGCCACTTCGAAGAGGAGCACCTGAAGAAGGCGCTGCAGGGCGTCTCGGAGTCCGAGAAGCAGGAGATCGTCGCGCTCGCGCAGGCGAAACACTTCCAGATCGCGTGCAAGAAGCACTTTGAAGCCACGCACCCCGGCTCGGACGCTGACGTGATGGTCAACCACCCCAATGGCTTCTTCGACGAGAGCCGCAAGTACTACGCCGCGAAGACCAAGGGCATGACCGTCACCGCTGGTGCAAGTTAGTTTGTGGTGTCACAAGTGAGTGAATGGTCGACATTGGTTTTTATATGAGGGATTTGTGAAGAGTGGAAGTTGAAAAGACTACCACGAATGCATTCTGATACATTATGAAACAAGACAGCTATTGGTGTCGTCGTCTTCTTGTCTTCTCTCATTATTACTCCATGTCAACCGGCTCAGCTGGCGCGTCGGCGTTCACGACTTCGCGCATGTACTTTCGGATCGCAATGTCGGCGAATTTGCGGAAGATCACCTGGGAAATGAGACCAAGTATACACGCAACAGTGTTAGGAAAGGAGCTGTAGAATACTGGATAAGGTGGAGCAACAAACGACAAACTCACCAAACGCACGAGTCGTCTGTCGGAGCGGAAACTCTGCACGTTCGCCTCGCTTTTCGCCTGCTCCGCCTCCGCCTCAGTCTTCTCATCCGGGTCCCGAGCTGGTACAAGTACAATATAAATAAGGTGTTGGTGCTGCTTCCATGCGCTTTTGTCGTGCAGTGGTGCAGAGCAAAGACAACTTACTTGGTCGCACGGGGAGTAACTTGGGACCGCCGAGCACCTGGAGCATCTCGAAGAAATTTGCGATGCCTTCGAGCGACGTCATGTACTTGGCGTCCACGACAAACGATCCGCGGCGATACTGCCACGGTGCAAAATGAACACGGCAAGAGTGAGTTGTGAATGCCACAAGAGGTTGGAACGAAGCGCCAAGTGCGTGTGCATGTGGCATCAGTGCGCACCTGGAGCGATTTCTCGAAGAGCATCTCGGCGCTGATGCGACCGTCGCGGTAGCCGGTCTCCTGGAAGTGCTTGACCTGCTTCATGATCGCGCAGAGCACGATGTCGTACGAGCCTTTCACGCGCGCCTGCAGGCGGAAGAACGACATCACCTCTTCGTCCGACAGCTGGAAGACTCTGGTGATCATACAGTGTCAGTCAGGTTCATGCGTGAGCTGTTCGAGCTGTGTTGTATATCATTCGCATTTGCGTACCGCATCTTGCCGGTCTCGTCGAGACGCTTCCACCACTCCTTGAAGCCCTTCAGGTGCGTGTCCGCGAAGCTCTTGTAGCTCTTCAGGTCGTCCTTCATCGCCACGCGCAGGCGCGCGCGCTCCGTCAGGATCTCTTCGTGGATGAAGCTCGGCCACG
The DNA here is from genome assembly GCA_023333815.1 of Globisporangium recalcitrans. Classification (NCBI taxonomy): domain Eukaryota; phylum Oomycota; class Peronosporomycetes; order Pythiales; family Pythiaceae; genus Globisporangium; species Globisporangium recalcitrans. Next base: position 67,882 of record JAASFO010000001.1, read on the forward strand.
GCGAGTACTGCTCTTTCTTCTCATCGTCCGTCTCTGTGGTACGATGCCATCCGAATAAAGCATACAAAGAGTGGCGGCTCAATGCACAGTCAGCAGTCCATGCTTGCGCAGCGCACATGCAGCTCACCCCAGTCCGAGCACTTGTCGGCAAACGACGCCAGGTCCATGATCGCATGCGTCACACCACAGCAACTGCAACCGCCCTGCTCATCCAGCAGCAGCACGCGCGTTGGTATGTATCAGCACCACCACGCGCATTCATCATCCATTTCGCACCTGGTTGACGTATTCGAACATGGTGCGGTCGACGACCCAGCAGTCCTCGTACTTGCGCATCGTGGGCTCTCTCTTTGCAGCTCGTAGCTCTTGTGTTGGTCGGCAGACGGATTCGCAAATGACCAGAACGTTGCTGTCAGCTGGATGTCCTCGCAGTCTTGCGTCTCCGAGAGTCGACGTGGTACTGCTCGCAGCAAGCAGCGTGGCGCGTGGTGCCTGCTGCTAGCGTTCCTTCAAATGACAAATAGACAGAGCAAGAAGCAGACATGCAACATCTGGGCACAGAAGAGGCAGCACCTCACAACCATACTCAGATCAACATGTCTGCAGTGGCTGCTCGAAAAATGATTTCTTTCTTTCTAATTATCTAAAACTGCAGAACGCTTGCAAACTCTGTGCAGAAGGTGCGCACGCAGACAGCGTTGCTGCAGCTTATGTTGCTGGCGCGAAGGCAACTTCTCGCTCCAGCAACGTCTCCACACTCCTGTCAACAAACTTGCTGCACACTACGATGAGCGAGCGTGCAGGACGAGCGAGCGCTGAACCTGCGAGCACCAGCAACAGCACGAGCAGCGACAGCTCGGCAACCGAAGACGCTCGTGAGAACCGCACAACTGTCGACAAGCTGCAGCAGCATGCGCAACGTCCTGCCCAAGGTGGCAACGAGTGGCGGCGCTGGCTGGGTGAACACGCTCGCGAGACCGGCAGCGCCATCGACTCGAACCTGTCGCTCTTTCGCATCGGCTGCCTGCTGACGATGCTCGGATCGGTCGCTGCTGTCGTGCGCTTCAGTGGAGCTGTGAGTGTTCAGTTTTCAATTGTGTGGGCAGTCTGACAGAGGTGTTGATGCGATTGAGCTCACGGATGCGCGTGTGCTGTCGCACTTTGGTTACCGTCGTATGGACCAGTTCCAACGCTTCAATCGCATCGACGACATCCCGCCGTGGTATTTCTCGCGACACAAGAAGCTCCGTGTGCGCATGATGCGCCAGTGCGAAGAGGATCCGAGCGTTTTCTACGTGTACCACACGCCGTTCCTCCGCCGCTTTGTGCTGCAGGACACGCTCCCGGCAGACGAGCTGTTGATTTGCAGCAGCAGCAGTGCGACGAAGAACCTGCTGGCAGTGCGGCTGTTTGGCGTTCAGGTGGACGAAAGCTCGCAGGAGTGGGTCTGGTCGAACTTTGTGTCCTCGCACAGCTACATGACGATCCACCTGTTGCATCGGTGCGGTGATGAATGTGCAAACTGCTTGACTTGTGCGCATCTGTTGAAGCGCTCGGGTGGACACTGACAGGATTGGGCTGTGCAACAGGCTGAACAGTGCAGGCATCGATGGAAACAGCACCATTGCAACGTGCAACATGTCGCTGCGAAGGGTAAGTGACTAACTGACGGCTCAGCATACACATTCGAGAACAGAGCATCCAGCTGACGCATAATCCTGTGCGCTAACTATTTGAGCGCAGCCGCCCTTCCGACGCGACTTTGCGCAGGAAATCGTGGCGAACGGATACGGCGAGTGCATTCCCGAGGCAATGGCCAAGTACGACGACGGAACGTACGTATCAGGCTGACTGGTAGTCGTGTTTATGGTGTACTGTGCAGTTAGTGACTTGGCGTGGTTGCTGTGCAAACCTGCAGCGGACAGTCGCTTGTGCCGCTGATCAAGCGACTGCAGCAGCTCGAAGCGAGCCAGAAGCACGCGCAGGTGATGCAGTACGGCATCTGGAAGGACTGGCAGGAAGAGAAGCTCTCGAGCCGAGTGGTCTCAGCGGGCAAGCGCGTGACCGCGAGAGGGTTCCAGAAGCTCTTTGACAAGATCACCCATTGAAAAGCAGCAATGCGACCCCACATCAGAGATGAGAACAACCACCAAAGCCATGCAAGCGAAGAGTACACATTTTGTAGAGCTTTAATTCAATGTACGCGAACGCGAATGCATTTGTCAGGGAGAAACGCTGCAGCAACTACGAAGCACAATTGGTGCGCGCTTTTCGAAAGTCCTCGCGAAATGGATAGTGCGTTCTGTATAGCACAAGACCAAACGCATCTACGTGCGTGGTTTATCCGTAGCACTTGATCGGCACGTCGCTGCCCTTGTCGGCGCACTGGCCGCCCTTCTCCAGGTAGCGCTGGTGGTAATCCTCGGCAGGCCAGAAGACGCGGAACTCCTCGATCTCAGTCACGATCTCGTTGTCGAGCACCTTCTGCTGGGTCTCCTTGGACGCGATCGCCTGCGCCTTCTGCTCGTCGTCGTGGTAGTAGATGCCCGAGCGGTACTGCGTGCCGACGTCCTCCTTCTGGCGGTTGAGCGTGGTCGGGTCGTGGATCGCCCAGAACTTGGCGAGCAGCTCCGTGTACGAGATCTTGCTCGGGTCGAACTCGATCTTGATGGTCTCCGAGTGGCCCGTCTTGCCCGAGCACACCTGCTTGTACGACGCGTTGTCCACGTGACCCTGTGCGTAGCCGACCGTGGTGCTCACGACGCCATCGACGCGCTGGAACGCGAGCTCGACGCCCCAGAAGCAGCCGGCGGCGAAGTGGGCGACGCTCGTGGAGGCGGTAGTGGTCTCGGTCTCTCCGACCATGATGAGTGTGCTCGAGGCGTGATGTGTGTGTGTGGCGAGGCGACTGCGGCGTTCGAGGCGAATCTGCGAATGAGCTGCTGCGTTATTCGTCCTCACATGAAGTCCCAGAGTTTAGCCAATCAATCGCCAAGAGCCCCTCATTACTGGCCCCTGTACACACAACACCCATGTTTACCACCACTTGCATGATGATACTGCAGAGAATCCACCAATCGGAGCGCGCTTTCTGACCAGGTAAGCTCTGAAACGGACGTGATTTGTTCGAACTGGACATTGAACGGCCAATAAACGCAGAGTACGCCACAGCGAAATTGGGTTCAAATGTTGCTCACCTGCAAATTCACATGTTGAGAGTGGCAGACTGCTGTGCAACAGCTGGATATCGTCATGGTGTCAAGGATGCTGCTTGGACACGGGTGTCCGCTAGTTAATAAAGTAGTAATTGCTCCGGTTGCGCGTGGAGCCTCAGCTTCTTTGGCTTTGTGTGCCGGTTCATTTTTGGATCATGCAAGAGCGCTCGCTCAGTTGATTCGCTCAATCACCCCACCGGTGCCGCAGACACCGACAGCAGCTTCACGCGCTGTCCGATGTATGTAAGCGAGAACGCGGGGCTCAGGCGCTTCAGCTCGATGCCTCGATATGCCACGCCCAGGTACTTGCCGTTCCGGTAGAAGCTCAGGCGTCCGTACTCCATGTCCAGCAAGACCCCGACCACATCGCCGTCTTGGAATGGGTCTGCGTAATAGTCGATGATGTCATGCAGTTTGTGGCCAGTGCCGCACGAGATGCCCCAGAAGATGCCGCGATTCAGAATGCTGCCGTTCAGTGGCAAGTCCGAGGACGCAACGCCCAGAAACACGCCCTCGCCACCCATCGAGTTCTGCAGCTCGACTTCCCAGTACTTGACGCCGCACGTGACTTCGCAGTTGCCGAGCACCGACCCGAAGCCTTTCGCGACCTGGATCGCGGCAGTGTTGTTCTCTTGGAGCACCATGTAGTACGAGCACTTCTTCGGGTCGTATCGCACCAGCGGCGCCTGGAGCACCAAGATCGGGTGCTTTGGGTCTGCGCCGATCGTGCACTCGCTGATCTTCTTGTCGGGTTTGATCTCGTGCTTGTTGACGGAATCTGTCTGCACGAGTGTGATCGCAATGTCGTCCCCGAGATCCAGTTTGTGACGCACTGCGTCCACCATGTCAGAGCCCGGGCTCGTCAGCGCGAACGGCATCGCGAACTTGACGCGCTCGGTCTTGGAGAGCGCGTAGAACGTAAACACCGGCGCGGTCGCGACCAGCTCTGTGTGCATATACGCGCGTCCCCATGGGAACTGCACGCACGCGAACTCTGGCGCGCCAGAGCCACCGCCGCTGCCCGAACGGTCGCGGCAGTCCGCGTCGATGTCGAAGCGTGTGGATGGGGGTCCGCTGCTGCCGCCAGTAGGCGAGCTGCTGCTGCTGTCGTCGTCGTAGGGACGCAGCGCGCCGTAGCCGAAGGGCGTCGCCACTGTCTTGGGAGCTTCCAGCATCTTGTTGGTTTCTGTTTCGATGATGGGGAGGATATTGATCTCTTTGTTGTTCTCTTCGAAGCAATCAGTCAGTCAAAGCGACAGAGAAACGAAAGAAAGGATTGATGGACTCGGAATTAAGCGCGCAGCTGCTGTAGCGAACCGAATGTTCCAGCAGCTGACTCGCGACACTTGATATGCTTTCACTATCCGGACACTCCACTAGCGAACGCTAGCAAGAAACCTGTGGAAATGGATACAGCGGTGAGTATCCGGCTCATTTTAAAAGTGCTTGGTGTGTTGAAGTTTGGTTTTGATTTGCCCTTTCGCGAGCTGCAAAGAATCCCAATCTTAATCCAATCTTACGCGTAGCTTACCTGTCCTTCATAGGTTTCCGGTATAATCTTGGTCTCACTGAGCACTGCTCTACCTACTCGTCCGCGAATATATTTCCGTTTTTATCGCGTTATGTTTCTGAGAACTTGAAAGATAAACGCGAGAGAACAGTCGTCTGATCTCAAGATGAAAGCGACGATGCTCAGAGAAATGAATGCGCGTGCAGATGTCCGTCGCTCGTCCATACTGAACGCAAGTGTCCCGCCACTCGCTTGCTCTCACACTGATCGTCGCACGAGCAACAGTGCCAACTGCGTCTGCAGTGTCGCGTGCGTAGGTCGATCGTGTCGCGTTGCAGCGGGTCGTCAGCCAGCGTCAGAATGGGTGCTGTGTGCTGTCGTTGCCATCAGGCAGCTCTCGACGAAGACCTGAGGCTGCACAGAGAGTCGACAGCGCCGCAACCAGCGAGCAGCTCTTTTGCGAATCGGACGACTGTCGCCAACAACAGCAGGATGAGCGCAGAGCAGAGTGCGCGACCGCGACGCACCGCCTCCATGCGGCGCTCAACTGCCGTGTCTGCCAACATGAACCTGAACGCCACCACAGAAGATGCTGGCGTCTTGGATCGGAACTCGATGCCGCCACCTCTGCCACCTCCGCCGCCAGCTCCACCGAGAATGCTCAGCCAGACGCTCGCGAACTACATCGCGTTCCCGTTCCCATTTGCAAAGAAGTATCACGTGAAGCAGGCCAGCCGAAGCAGTAGCGGCAGCAGCTTTGGAGGCAGAAGTGGCAGCGCCGATCGAAAGGCAGTCATGCGGATGGGATCCTCTGGAGCGGAGAGTGCGAATACCACGAGCAACGGAAAGAAGAAACCGCTGCCAGCGTCGCTGCTGGTTGGATACGTTGGCGAGTACTGGCGAAAGACGCCTCGAGGCACGTTCATGCCGCTTTCGCTGGTCGAGTGCTGCGTCCGCAGCATCTGCATGCGACTCATCCACGACCCAGAGACCGCGCTGCAAGTCTGCGATTGTGTCAGAGGATGTGATGGTGAAGGACTTGATGACGATACAAAGCTTCAGCCCGTAGCAGTTCCGACCGAGATCGCGGCCGCGATCCTCCAGTGGCTCAAGCACCATGAGCAGCTGGAGAAGGAGCAGTTCCAGCTACTCGCTCCGTTTCTCTACCACGAGTGGAATCTGAAGGACATCGCAGAGGTCGAAGACTCGTGGTTTGACGACATCCCGTTCGCTCCATTGCAGCAGCTGAGAAGCATCAACCTGTCGGGGTGTCACCAGCTGCAGCACTTGGGATCGGAGCTGAGCAGCCCGTCGTACCAGAAGACAATCGACACATTTCCGAGTCTGACAGTCGCAAACTTTCAAGGATGCGTGCAGCTCTCGCCCAGTGTGGTGGACTTGCTGCAGTTCTCGCCTTTTTTGACGACGCTGAACTTGTCTGGATGCCGCAACATTGACGATCGCAACTTGCTGGCGCTGCGACGTTTGAGTTCGCTCGAAACTCTGGATCTGGTGCGTTTGTGTGTGTTTCTTGATGATGGAAATGGAGCGTGGTTCGGTACTTACACTATGTGCTTGTGGTGTGCTGTGAAAATGACAGAGTGGCTGCCGGCTCGTGACAGAAACTGGGATCAAGCACCTCGCGGGACTCAACAAACTGGAGAAGATATCGCTTGGACGCTGTCTGAAGCTGACACATGCAGCATTTGAAGCGTTTGCGACGTCGTATCCGAAGCTCCGGTTCCTGGATGTGTCGCACTGTCGCTTGTGGTAAGAAGAGCACGCTCACTATATTATTCACCATCACTGACTAGCGCTTTCTGACAACTCTGTGATGCTAAACCATTTGGTAGCGATGATGCGCTGCGTCATATTGGAAAGATCGATTCTTTGGAGACGTTGATTGTTCGCGGCTGCAACGATACCAGCGACGATGGGTTGGGGGATCTGGCTGGACTCGTGAAACTGAAGTATTTCGATGCGCGTCATTGCGAGGAGCTCCGCTCGCTTCCAGCCACTTGGACCGACATCAGAGTGCTGCTTCTCGCTCGAACCGCATTTGGTGAGGCGGACGCTGCGGTTTTCCAGCACATGGCAAAGCTGCAAGAGCTGGATCTTCGGACCTGTCGAATTTTGAAGAGGTGCGCAGACACTTGAAACGCTGAGGCAATATGTTGTGACACTGAGTGCTGGATGTTATGCTTTGGTTCGATAGGGGGATTGAATTTATTAGTCGCTTGAAGAACCTCGAGCGCCTTGTGTTGGCGGAGACGGCGCTGACAGATGCAGGGCTCCTCGAAATCTGCAAGCACGTGAGATATTTAAAAGCGCTGGACATTTCCAGCACGGAAGTCACAGATGCGGGGACCGTTGGGCTTTCAAATCTGAAAGAGCTGGAGATTCTGTGCATGGACACTTCTGGAGTTTCGAACCGATCGCTGGCGAATCTGACGTCGCTTCCAAGACTCGAGAAGTTGGATCTATTCGGAGCGAGGTTTGTTGATGATGTATTTTTCTCCTTGCGGTGTGTTTTGTGGCGGGATGTTCTAGCGTTTCTCATCTGTGTACGTTCGTACTTTGACGTTGATGGCTCCAGCATCACGGACAATGGACTGCTTCACTTGGTGCCGCTGCGACGGCTGAAAGAGCTGGAAATTTGCGGAGGAAATATCAGTGATCGAGGCGTGGAGCTGATCTCCAAGATCACAACTTTGACGTCGCTGAATCTGAGTCAAAACAGGCAATGAGTGTGCACTTGTAGAGCTCTCTGTGATGGTGGAGTTTGTTGCTGATGCAAAATGTGTCGGTCCTTGCTTTTGTGCATGTGCCAGGAACATCCATGCCAAGTCGCTGGTCCACATCCGGTCGTTGACTGAGCTGCGGTACTTGAATTTGTCCAACACCAGCATATCAGCTCTGTCACTGCGCCATCTCTACTGTACGTGTTTGTGGTTTGACACACCTGGGTTGTCATGGTTCGGTTACTGATGTTTTTTTTATGTATTTTCGCAGCGCTGAAAGAACTTGAGACCCTGTCGGTCTACGGCTGTGCGTTAAGTGCGAGTCACATCGACGCGCTGAGAGGTATGGTAAACGCTGCAGTCCCGCTGACAGCACCGCGTCCTCACCAGTGTGTCCACCCTATTGTTTGTTTCCTGCTGTGTAGATATCTTGCCAGGACTGAAGTATTTGAGGTGTGCGTGACAATGTGAAGATACTACTATCGCGTAGCTGTCGCTAGTGGTGTCAAGAGGTTTGCAAGAGTGAGAGCAGGAGAAAAATCTGAGTGTGTAAGATACGTGTGCTTTATCAACAAGAACGAAATGGTTACCGCCCAAGCAAGATGAGCACGATGACAGACAGATTTGTGTGGAGTGTGGATCTCCAGGTGACTAACAAACTCGAGGTTGCACCATTTCAAGGTATAGCGGTGCGCAAGCAGCACGACGATGTCCGGCACAAGGTGCAGTCGCAGAGCGCGTTGCTCGAGGAGCTCAAGGACGAGGTGAAAGATCTGGAGCTCGAGTCCAAGAAGCCGAGTCTCGAGGACACCCCGAGACGCGGAAGATCCGGATGCTCGAGAACCGATTAGACAAAGCCATGATCAAGTACAACGAGGCGCAGAGCATCCGGAAAACCTACGAGCAGACCGTAAAGCGCCTGAAAGAGGAGCGCATCGGCTTCGACAACCAGCTTGCTGCGATCGAGCGTGCTTTAGGCGCCAAGCAGCACGACTACGAAGAGCTCGTGGTGCTCTCCTCGGACGCCACGCACGCGCGCGAGATGATCCTGCAAGGGCTCGAAAAGGCGCGTGGTCAGCACGAAGAAGAGAAACGGCAGCGCGAAAAAGAGCTCCGCGAAAAGCAGCAGTGCGTGAAGATCCGACTCGAGATGAGTCAGCGGCTCGACAAGCGCGACAAGCAGAAGTCGGACGTGGTCGCGAAGGAGTCGGACGATCTCACGGGCGAAGAAGAGAAGCACCTCAAGTCTGCGCTGGCGATGACTGTGATGCAGCAGGGCATGGCGGTCGAGGAGAAGAAAGAGCACCGCAGCAAGATCGACATCTTCGAGAGCGCGTTCCGCAAGATCAAGGAGGACACGGGCGTGAGCGACGTGAACGAAGTGATCCAGAAGATCACGAGTCAGGAGAGCACGACCGACAACCTCATTAACCTGTCGAAGGAGAACCAGGCGCGCCTTGAGTAGCTCCAGGTGGAGCACAACAACTTGAAGTCGCGGGTCGAAGAGCTCAAGTACAGCGGCTCTGGGGGTGGCCACCGCCGGAAAATGGTCGACGACCATGAGCAGAACCTGGTGCTCGCGAGCGCCAAGCTCGAGCGAGCGAAACTCAAGTACGAGCGCTTGGCGAATGTGCTGATCGGCGTGAAGTCCGGCGTCGAGCACTTGGTGGACAAGCTCGAGTGTGTGCGCGACGACGATCAGGTGGTCGTCGTGACGGACGAGACGATCGTCGATGCGCTGCAGGAGAGCGAGATGACGCGAACTCGTCGGTTTCTGAAGTTACGGACAGCGACATGCTCGTCTCGCGACCGTACAATCAGCACATCGCGTTGCCAGGAGGAGGACTCACGCGCGAGGAGATGGAGCACGACGACGCAGTGAACGGTGGTAGTGGCGTGATGCTGGACGACCCGGAGGAAGCGCTGAGTCGGGACCGCGTGAAGAAGGCGTCGACGCAGGTGATCCTCGCGCAGGACAAGAAGAAGAAGCGCGTGCTCAAGAAGAAAGTCAAGGACAGCCTGAACGACTCGTCGGACGAAGACATCCCGGGACTTGGAACCAGTGACGGCTTCCGCGCGTCCTCGGCGCACAGCAAGCTGCTGTCGCCGCCAAAGAAGAGGTGATTGGTGATCGATGCAGAGAGTTTGGAGCGAGTGTATTTTGTCATAAGGGTCACGCGATAGCAGCAACAAAACAACTAAAATCGATATCCAACAGATCATAGCGCTCTCCTGTTCATCCATACAATGTCGCTCATAACATCTCAATCGCCTGTGCAGCTTAGAAGCTGAAGTGCTGGTTTGGCGTGAAGCCGAGCTCTTCTAACGCTGGCAGCACGGCGAACTTGAGCATCGGCGGCGGACCGCACATGAAGATCTGCACGTCCGCAGCGGCGGCCGGCAGGTGCTTCTTGATCATCTCGGCGTTCACGAAGCCCACTGAGTACTTCCAGTCGTCGCCCGCGCGATCCACCGTGTAGTGCGTGTGCACGTTCGGGTGGTTCTTGACCATCGCGTCGATCTCGTCGCGGCAGAGAATGTCCTGCTCCGACTGGTTCGCAAAGAGCAAGTAGAACTCGGTCTTGTCACTATATCGGCGGCGAAGGCAAACCAAGCAAAGCACATCCACACCATTAGTCGATGATTACCCCACATGCATAATCAATCAATCCGATGAGCAAGGACTTGAAACACGTACTCTGGGTTCTGGAGCGCGCGGCGGATGATCTGGAGCATGGGGGTGATACCCGTGCCGCCGGCGATCATCCCGATCTTCTTGGCGACGCGGATCTCCGGCGCCGGGTCGCGCACGCGGTGCTTGATGTGGATCTCGCCCTTGCCCATGTACGACAGCTTGCCCTTTGGTCCCGACACCTCGATCGTGTCGCCGATCTTGAGCGATTCGAGGTGCTGCGACATCTTGCCACCGTCCGGGAACTTTGGGTGCACGTTCTTAAAGTACACCTTGACCACCAGGTCGACGTACCCGAGCGCGTCGTCCGAGCTCACGGGCGTGTACGAGCGCATGACGAGCTTGCTCTCGCTGTCCGTGAAGCGCAGCGAGATGTGCTGACCCACCGGGAGACCGAGCACGTGCTTCTCCGACGGCAGCGCGAAGCGGAAGCGACGCGTGTCGTGCGACAGCAACTCCGTCTCGACGAGCGGCAGGTGCACGGTCGGCGGGTTGCCGCCCTCGACCGCCGGCGGCTGCAGCGTCACGAGCGCCTTGTTGCGCGGCTTGAGTGCGCCTGAGAGCACGAGCAGCAGCGTCGTGGCGAGCACCACGGCCGCGCCGATCACAACGCGCGCGTCTCCGCCAGCGAGAGCCACGAGAGCGTCCATGGTTTCGTTGGTGCGTGTGTCTTGCGCGCTTCTTCTGGCTGAGGAGGAGGGAGGGAAATGGGCGAATGGAATGAGATGGCGATTGGATCTGGAGAAGGGATCACTGAAGTGAATGAAGCTGTCGCTGATTGGATTGACTGACGGATGATGTCACTCCAAGTCGCAGGCGACGTTTCTTATGTCAATAGTAGTCACTAAAGTGGCACAGTCATTCGAACGGGGAACCACACTCAAAGAGTCACTGCAGCTCATTCTAATACCAGCAGCATTCACTTGTCATGTGAAGAGTGAACTGAGCTCAGTGGGGTTACGCTAGGGGTACAGTCACTATTTTCGTCATAAGAAAAGGTTGTCTTGCCTCTCAATAGCAAACGCATTCTGCACTTCCTGATTCGGGTGTGCTCCTAGTTTATGGTTACCACCCTATTTAGCTGCATTGGTTCGCGAATGGAGTGGAAGGATCATGTGAACTATGAGCATTGTGTTGGAGAAGTGCGAGCAAGCATGAGTGCGTCAAGGATGCAGGTGCTGGGCGGATACCGCCGCTTGCTGCGCGCGAGTCGCCGGGCGTTCCGTGGCGACGACTACGCGATCACACAGGCGCGCGTGGCGCTGCGTGAGAACTTCCTCGTGAACCGCGACGTGCAGGATCAGGAGACCGTTGCGGAGCTGCTCAAGGGCATCGACGACGCGGAGGGCATGCTGCTCCACCACATCGTGCAGGGCAAGCAGAAGGCGGTGGACGACGATGGCGCGCCGCGCTACGAGGTGACGCTCACCGATCCGCAGCGCGAATCCATGCGCCAGGACGAGGAGATCGTGCCGCTCACGGAGAAGTCTGCGAACGAGCCTGTGGTCATCAGCTCGGGCAACTCGTGCCAACGAGCTTGAGCTCGCCTGTAAGCAGTTTGGTCCGACATGACGGCGCTAGACTAAACAACGGTCAAGAGAACGCGCGCACGATGGATTGTTTGAAGCGGCATGCGTCAGTATCTGGTCAGTGAAGGGCACGAAGACGAGATTTGTACATGAGAGGAAGAAGGAAGAAGAGAAGCTGGGCTCCAGCATTAGATGACGGCTAGACAGCACAGGCAAATAAAGAGACCGTTTTGAGGATTTATGAAAGGCTGATGCGGGTTATATTCGATCACTTCCCAGGCATTAGATCCAAAGAGCAAAAACTCATCAAATAACGAAATGCATATGATCATCATCTATACGCACGCGTGTGGATGAAGAAGCTGTCGCATTTCACTCGCCTCTTGTTCTTCTTCCACTTGGTAATAAAAAACAAAAGCAAAACTGAAGCGAGCGGTCTACGCCGACTTGACGCGCATCTGGCTGGTCTTGTAGGCGTCGTAGAGGTACTTGCCGTTGAGCATGTCGACGAGCGTGCGGAAGGCGGTCTTCTGCTGCTGCTTGCTCTTCTCCTCGTCGTCCTCGGCGCCGTCCGTGATCGCCGACATCTCCTGCTCCGACATGGCCTGCGAGAGCCCGATCATCGCCACGAGCAGCGACAGCAGCAGCAGGATGTAGCGGAGCGGGCACATCTTGAGTCTCTCGAGTGTGTGGGGCTGGACTGACTTGAACTCGTGAGAGTGCGGATTGCGGAGTGAACTGAAGCAGCAGGGCAGGCACGACGACACGGCCAGTGTGGTGAGGCAAAGGCGGACACGAGCGAGTGAGCTTGATTTGTTTGACTCCAGTCAGACATCAAGCGCAGAGTCCAGCACTAGCTTGACAGACGGAACAACGAACTGGGAGAATGTGGGACGAGATAGGCTGAAGGCGTACAGCAGGCACAAGTGGTCAGCTGCGAAGTCGGAAATAGCCGCGACCAGCGACCTGTGCAGTCCTATACCCCTAGATTCCGAGTGTGTGTGTTGCGAACAACGTATGGAAGCAACCCTTGGAAGAGTATATTCCTGCGACCTTCCAGTCAACTCAACTCGATCGCCAGTTCGTTGATTTCACCCCTTCCCCTTTCTCTCAAATGGATGATTACAGCAAGTGAGAGACAGAAACTCATAAGGATGACGGAATAGTGCCTCCCCTGGGGGTGATTTGATCACTCTCTGTGACATCAACCTGATAAAACAAATCCTTTCAAACGCATTTACGACGATCTTGAAACGATGCAAACACAAATGCTTGCAGAGACACTGACACGCGACTGGCGCTTCAAGGCGGAGACGTTCCCGTTGCAGGAGCAGCGAGCGGATCGGCAATCGCGTCATCCTGCATGACGAATCCCTCGCGACTCTGCGCAGACAACGCTACAAGTGCACACACACAGAAAGACATCATCCAAGTCGGTCAAACTGCTGCCGAGATCGACTGAAACAGATGCACTGCAGGAAGAGCAATGCGGACTGTACCTCGCAACACGCGAACGAGGTCAGTTGGACGCTCCAAGTGGTACATCGCCTATACAACAAACACCAAACACACACACACAAATGAGTGAGTCAGATGATGATCGCACGACAGGCGGTCCCAATCGACAACACCATCAGCTTGCTGGCTGGACTCACCTCGGTCTTGTTGGCGCCAATGTGGCACGTGTACACGTTCGCGCGGCTCGAGAGCGCCGACGCCATGATCGTGGTCGCGTCCGCAAACTCCACAGGTGGCGCAGGCGGGAGCGGAGGCAGACCACCCGACGCAGGCGCACTGGACGCCTTGGACGCAGACTGCGCGTCGTTCTTCTTCTTCGCGAGCTCCTGGTGCTCCTTGAAGAACGTGAACAGGTCGCCGTCTTCCAGACCATTGCCCGCGCAAAACACAAAGTCCACTTGCTGCTGCTTGTGCTCCTTGTGCTGCTTCGCCGACTGCTGTGCAGCTGGCACTGAGCCACCGTACGAGCGTGCGCCAGGCGTGTTCGCAGGCGACTGCGCGTGGTAGAATTGCTTCAGGATCTCTTCGATGATCACCGTCTTCGTGATGCCCTGCAGACGCACTTCGACGCGGTTCGTGCCCTGGATCACCTCGAGCGGCAGGTTGCAGAGCACGTCTTCCAGGTTGATCTGCATGTCGCGCGCCTGCATGGGACCAAAGATCGGATCGGTCTCACCATAGTGCCACGTCAACGAGCTCTCCTTCGTTTCAATGTAGCTGCCGGGCGTGCGCTCCGTGAAGTACTGCATAATCGGTCGCACCACTCGCTTCCACGACGGGTCCATGTCTTCCGCCATCATCTCCCACTCGTTCTCATGCGGCAATCGGTAGTAGTAGCCAGACTCGGCGACAACGCCAATGCGCTTGTCGTTCAGCCAGCTGCCAATCCCGCTGCGCTCGTGACCGCTCACCAGCAGCACTGTGTTCTTCTTGTCCGCTGCAAGACTCTCGATGATGCGCTTCACAAATGCTTTTGGTGGCGCAATCGTCGATCGCTGGTGCGATTCGTCCAGCAGCGTGCCTTCATAGTCGAGCACGATAATGCGCTTCTTGCTGCGGCTGTACGCGTTGATCAAATCCATCGTCGGCAGCTTCACGAGCTTCTTGCTGGACGTTGGGCGAGAGCACGCGTACTCCAGGTCCGTGAGGAAGCTCTTGCCCCAGAAGCTCGCAGTGTGCGTCTTCACATAGCGATACAAATTCGTTTGGCGGTACTCGCGCTCCATCGCTGGCAGTGTCAGCGCGTACTCCAGCGCATTCGCCATGTCCGTGTTGTTCCACGGGTTCACGCGGATCGCGCCACTGAGCGACTGCGCGCTGCCAGCAAACTCACTGAGCACAAGCACGCCTGGTCCCTCGCGTCGTCCTTCGCACGGCTTGCTCTGGCACATGACGTACTCGTAGCTCACGAGGTTCATGCCATCACGGATAGACGTCACCAAGCACACATCGGCAACATTGTAGAGCGCGACAAGCTCGGTCGGCGTCACAGACTGGTGGATGTAGTGCACTGGCGAGTGTTGCAACGTGCCGAATCGGCCGTTGATGCGTCCAACCATCTCGTTCACGCTCGCAGCGAGCTCCTGGTACTCTTGCACGCCCGTGCGCGACGGCACCGCGATCTGGATCAGCACCACGTTCTCTCGGCGCTCGGGGTACGCTGCGAGGAAGCGCTCCATCGCGAGCATTCGGTGCGGGATGCCCTTGATGTAATCCATGCGATCGACGCCAATGATGATCTTGAAGCCTGCAAACTTCACACAAAGCTCCTTGATTCGGTTCTGCGTCGCCTCGGTTTCCAAGATGTTCTCGAAATGTTCCGGGTCGATACCAATCGGGAACACGCCGACCGACGAGAAATGGTCTTCAAACTCAATGCCCTTGGGCGTCGACGACGCGCCAGGTATCCGCGCACACGCCGAGAGAAAGTGACGCGCATAGTCGTAGGTGTGGAAGCCCAGCAGGTCGGCACCCAAGAGCCCTTCGAGGATCTGCTTGCCCACTGGCAGCGTACGGTACATCTCCGACGACGGGAACGGAGTGTGCAGGAACCAGCCGATCTTGCACTTTGGGTGACGCTTGCGCAGCAAAGACGGGAGGTTCATCAGGTGGTAGTCGTGCACCCAGACGTAGTCGCCTTCGCGGTACACTTGGTTCACTGCTTGCGCAAATAGTTTGTTCGCGAGCTTGTAGGCGTCCCAGAGGCGAAAGTCGAACTTCTTCTCCTGGCCAGCTTTGAAAAGCGGCAGCGGCACGTAGTGGAACGTCGGCCAGAGGATGTCGTTGCTGAAGTCGTTGTAGTACCGCGACGCGATCTCCTTCGAGAGGAACACGGGCACACAGTTGAACTCCTTCGCGAGCTTCTCGCGCACTTTGTTCTGGTCTTCGTGCGCGATCTCTTCGCCGAGCCAGCCGATCCAGATGAACGGCACTTCGTCCCGAATACCATTGAGCGCAGTCACCAGACCGCCAGAACTCATCTTGAAGCTCCATTCGCCCGTGGTCTCATTCTTCTGGAACGAAATCGGCAGTCGGTTCGAAACCATGATCAGGCGGCGGCGCGAGTCCGCCACGGGCGGTAAGATCTCTTCTTGCGACTTCTCGGTCTGGATCTGCACCATCGACAGCTGGCGCTGGAGCTCCTGGATGCCGACGAGCAGCTCCTGCTCGCGCGCGTTCATCTCCGCGATGTCTTCGTCATCGTACGTGAAGCTGTCGCGACTCGCGCGCGTGCGCGGCGAGATCGAGCGATACATGTCCTGCATGCGCTGCTGGGTCGCCCCGTAGTCCGACTCGTCGAAGCTCTCGTCGTCATCGCTTTCGCTCTCGCTGCTGCTGGAGCTGCCACTGGGTCGGCTCCGGTTATCTTCAACTTGGCTCGCGTCTCTTGAAGCAATCAAAGATGGCACGAGCGGCTGTGCTGGTGCTGATGCTGATGTGTTCATTGATGTTGGCACCTGCGGCGCAGTGATGGGGGTGGCGGCGGTCGCGAACCCTTCGTTCGTGGTGCCGCTCGTGTCTGCAAAGTGCTCTTCCTCGGAAGCGAGGCGCGTGTGCTCGGAGCTCGGCTTCTTCATCTTGAAGAGGACGAGCGGAGTGAGAGGGTCTTGCGCGCGGGCGAAGGCGAATCTGAAAGTGACGACAGAAATGAGAGCGCGCGATGCGACGAGACTCGTGATGGCTGCTGCTGCTTCAGCGTCTGCTTGGTGACTGCTTGCGATGTCGTGCAGAGCGATTCAGGCTTCGCACGCATCCAAGCAGGCAGCGCATCGACTAAACTGCTCAATGCGATCCAAATGCAGGAAACCCTCTTGAAGACGATGTGAGCATCCAATAGCATTTTCGAGGGGTTCCTTTAAGAGACAATCTTCACGAACTCATCAAATTAGACGAATGGCAAATTCCAGAAGCCGATTCGAGTGAACATGCTGCTCTGACTACTGTCGGGGATCGCTGGTTTCATATTTTAGCTGGAAAATGATGTTTTACTCTTCAGTGGCAGTCGAGGTTGTTGGATGGACACTCGTTTGTGCAGTTCATAGGAAAAGAGAGGTCGAGCGATTCATTCGTCCACATGCAAAAACGAAGTGAGCACGCTTCGAATATTGTGCTTGCAGGCACAAGTTCAAGCTGTGGACATTACATTAGGAAAATCGAGCCAATCGTGTGGATGTCGCAGGGTTGATTGATAAGCTGCATCGGTTTGAAAGGCGCTGGTGTGGGAGTGCTCGTTCTGGTCCAGTTTGAGAGCAGCGCAGTGATGACAAGTCCGCTCACGCAGACGCGGCGCCGCTCGGCCTCAGCGACAGATGAACCGCCCGACACCCAAGTCTCGTGGCGTGTGATTACCCCGCTGATGTGGCGAGCGACTGCAGTGTTGGTGTCATTCGGCTTCAGCCGGCGACAACTGGTGTTCATCCTATCCGTGAGCTATGACGCCTTGAACAAGCGATACTAGCGGGAACAAGTAGAAGCAGAGGAACCACCACATGGAGCAACTGTGTGCCGACTCCACTCTTCTCGAACCAGAGTGCACCATCCCCACTCGTCTCGATGCTCGACGAGAACGAGCCAGGATCTCAGCCAGACACTCCACCATATGCTCTCCGAGTTCGACACGAAGTCCTCCCTCTTGACTTTGACGAGGATTGGACTTCGATCATGAGATTCGACTCATAGCGAGAAACGCTCTTCTTCCCAGACAGAGGCATGCCTTGTCTGGAGTTCCAACGCCGAGGTCGCTGTGCAAGTCCCAATTGCACGTTTCTGCACAACGAACCGTCGTCCTTGGAAAGAGAGAATCCGGATGCTGGACTTTGCCGCGTACTGCGCTGCTCAATGCGTGAACGCTCAGTCAAAGAGCTCAATTGTGTTGGCTCTCTTGTCTGAGTTTTCAAATGCATTCGATGCTGACTTGGACTGGTATCGAAATCTGTGGTGTGTCGCTATGTATTCTCAGAGGTTCCTTTCTGCGCATAAATTGCGGAGAGTCGAGAAGAAGTGACAGGTGTGTGCAAGAGAAAAGCCATCACCCTTCGAGTTCGATAAAGTGTCCATTAAAAGGAAAGGTCTGGTATAAATGTAGAAATGCATGATCGAACAAGTGTTCTATCACTTCAGCGAGTCGCAGCGGTAGGATATGATCCTTTGAGTTACAGACTGAGTGTCTTGATTTATCACCACCTTCTTCTCCTCACTCTCTTTTCCGTTTTTGAGTTGACGTCGAGGAACGAAGAAGAAAGGAAGAACAGCACAGAAGCCACTACGCTCACGCGCTCTCTGTCCGTGTCCTCATCGCGTGTGCTGGCTGTCTGTGTGTCTGTGTGTCGCCTCACCCGCGCGCGCGCGGCCGACTGCGACAACTCGCTGCGTGTGAGCCGCGCGATAGCAGGCGGACGGTCGAGTGCTGTCAAAGTCACTCGTGACGAGTCCCACCATACATTCATTCACTCACTCATTCAGAACGACTGATCGATCGAACCCGAGCTTGAGCTTCCGCGACGACGACAGGTACAAAAAAGTTCCTCTTCTCCACGAGCTCCAGTCGCTCTCTTCCATTCTTCGTTCCGCCCCGACGTGCTCAAGACTCGATCGAGAGAGTGAGAGCGAGTCGAGATGAACCACCGTGGCGGCGCGTTCCAGTCGCCGGTGGACTTTGTGGGTGTCACGCGACCGCGACCCATTCCGATACAGACGACGAACGCGGAGCAGGAAGCGATGTCGCTGTTCTCGACCTCGCCGCTGACGATCACCTCATCAGCAACGCCATCGTCCGCGGCTTCTTCGCATCGACGCGCGACGACGACATCGACTCCGCATAGCGCGTCAAGGATCCCCGGCAACAGCAGCAACAGCTCGCGCGTCGCGCCTTCAACTTCCGCGCCACTGGCTTCAAGGTTCACGGCTGCGTCGCCGTCGACCATGTCATCGTCGTCTCGAAAGTCCGGGTCCACCGCGAGCGGTGACGCGTTCTTCGTCGCGAACTCGCCGCACAGCCAGCAAGGGCAGCACCTGCACCAGCACTACAACAACAACAACCACCACCAGCAGCAGCAGCACCAGCGCAAGAAGAGCGTGCCGTGGATACCCGACAGTCTCGCGGAGAAGTGCTACGGCTGCCACTCGTCGTTCTCGCTCGTGCTGCGGCGGCACCACTGCCGCCGATGCGGGAACGTGTTCTGCGACGCGTGCTCCTCGGCAAGAATCCCGCTGGTCGCTGCGGGTTTCCTCACACCCGTGCGCGTCTGCGAAAAGTGCTGCGTGGCAGCGAAGAAAGCGCACGCGAAAATGGTCGAAGAGAGGATGCAGGAGCAGCTGCTGGCGCAGCAGTCCGAGGATGAAACGTATCTGCTCTTCCCTCAAGGACCTCGCGATTCGATGACAGGTCACAATGCCGCCCATCAACTGCCGCGCCGCGGAAGTCTCCCATCGCATAGACGCAAGGCGCGCGCCATGACCGAGTCGGTCGCCCATGCGAGCGGCATGTTCTTCCAGCCGCCAGTGCATCGAAGTCGCACGGTTGGAGACGTGGCGGGTGTGGCGACTCGCCGTCTTTCGGCGCAGTTCGGAAACACCGACCACTTGTACGACGACCGAGACTACGAGAGCGACGACGCGAGCCAGGACTATCGCATGCAGATTCTGCCAGGGGAGGTCGGCTTGGTGTGCAATGAGAACGTCCGGATCCGCTTCATGGAGCGCGTGAACCACTTGGGGACGTTGTACATTACAAACTACCGCATTGTGTTCAGCCCGTACGTTGGCGCGATGGGCGACACTAAGAGCGACGCGGATCGAGATTCAGGCAACCCGCGCTTCTCTGCAGACTTGAGTGTCAATGGCAAGAGCAACGTGAAGGAAGACGAGTTGCCGTACGCGAGCGATTTCCACAGTGAAGCTGTGCACGCGTACCAGGCGATCAACATTGTCTCGGTCGAACGCTTGAAGAAGAAAGAGATGGCTGAGACCGACAGCGGCATGCTCGATATTGTCTGCAAAGACTTTCGCCACGTGCAGCTTTTCTTCAGTGGCTTGGTCTCGAAACAGACGTTCAGCAACTTTGACCGCACGTACTCTCTGATTCGGCAGTATGCGTTTGGGGAGCCGTCGGGTCCGCAAGAGGAGTTTGCAAAGCTGTCGATGGAGATCTTTGATGGCGTGCAAGATGGCTGGAAAGTGTACAACCCCGTGGCGGAGTTCCAGCGCATGGGCGTGTCTTCCTCGAGTCGTTGGCGAATCAGCCAGAGCAACCAGAAGTATGGTGTTTGTCAGACGTACCCGTCGCTGTATGCTGTCCCCGCGACTGTTTCCGACAGCGTGTTGTCTGTCGCAGCAAAATTCCGGTCCAAAGGACGCATCCCGGTGCTCTCGTGGCGAGATATCCATACGGGTGCTGTGATTTGTCGAAGCAGTCAGCCTCTCGTAGGGCTAAGCCAGAAGCAATGCGACAAAGACGTGTTCCTGATCCAAGCGATCGCTGCCGCGAATCCGTCGTCTAGTAAGTTGGTTATCATCGATGCTCGCCCGTGGAAGAATGCAGTCGCGCAGAAGACGGTGGGTCGAGCAGGCTATGAACTCACAGATCACTACGAGACGCGCCATGCCACCGCATCGCTGAAGTATGCTGACATGGTCGCGTCTGCCGCTGCTGCTGTAGAGACATCGACAGTGGTTGGTTCTCCAGCAACGACAAGTGACTTTGAGAGCAATTTCAGTTCAATTGGCGCACCAACGAGCGCTGGCAGTGCGTATGGCGATGACGATGACACAAGCAGTGACCGCATGCAGCTTCTGGAAACGATCGAGTCGTCGCTGGTGCTCACGGAGTGTAAGTTGATCTTCATGGGGATTGAAAACATCCACACGATGCGGAAGAGCTACAACAAGCTGCTAGACATGTGCATCGGGAAGCAGAACAATGAGAAATGGTTGGACCATCTCGACTCGACTCATTGGATGGAGCATACGTCAAAGATTCTCGAGTCTGCGGTCGAGATTGTTCGCCTTGTTAAGGAGCAAAAGTCCAGTGTGCTGATCCACTGCAGCGATGGATGGGATCGCACGGCGCAGCTCACGAGTCTCGCGCAGCTGATGATGGACCCGTACTATCGCACGGTCCAGGGCTTCCAAGTACTGATCGAGAAGGAGTGGTGCAGCTTTGGTCACAAGTTCCGCGATCGCACAGGTCATGGACTCAGCAACGCGTCGTCTGAGATTTCGCCAGTGTTTCTCCAGTGGATTGACTGCGTCTACCAGATCCTGACACAGTTCCCCACCTCGTTCCAGTTCAACGAGCGGTACCTGATCCTGATTCTCGACCACTTGTACTCGTGCCGCTTTGGCACGTTCCTGTACAATTCGGAGAGAATGCGGGTTCACGAGGAGTCGAACCACCCGACTGTGTCGCTCTGGACGTACATGAGCACGATCGACCGTGCAGTGATTGAGAATCCATTCTACCATCCACACGAAGCGCCACGAAAGAAGTGGAAGTCGAGTGTGACAGCGACACGTCAGTGCTATGAGATCCCAGTCAAGTCGTCCACGGACAGCGGTTCAGAGCAGTTCAATGCCGACAAAGTCGAGCAAGTCCAAAGACGATATGCGAATGATGGCTCTTCGGTTCACACAGACAGCTCGTCTCAGCTGAGCGGGTGTTTGTCTTCGGATGGATACGAAAGCGACAATTCGGAAGCCCGCGAGCACGTTGGCAGAGGAGACTTGGACGAGTTCATTCACGACATGCACGAGGAACTGGTTGTTGGTGTAAAGGACGAGGAAGCTGGGAAGGATGGACGGATCCACGACGATTACGACAGCGAAGAAGGGGAAGACTCGAGCGACTTGACGATGGACACCCGGTCGTCCTGCTTTCACAAAATCATCCGCGATTTGGATTCTGGTTTCTCTTTTCCACAGCAGGTGGAGGCTTCGGCGTTGATGCATTTCCAGGTGTCGACTGGGTCTGTTGTGCCACCACCACCACCACCACCACCACCACCACCACCACCACCACCATCACAGCCTCGATCGCCGCCGTTGTCGCAGGTTCCTGCGCCAGCATCGCCTCTCATTTCGGCGACACCCCCGACTCGACCATCGCTGTCGTCCTTGTTCACACCGGTGAGCGGACGGGCATCGGAAGCTGCGGAGGGGATGTGGAATGCGTCCGAAGCTGACTTGGCGTCCGAGAGCGACGAGCAGAGTCGCATGGGCAAGACGGGGTCGTTCGAAGACGTGATCATCCCGTGCTGCGCCATCAAAGCGCTGCACTTTTGGACGCGCTACTACCTGCGATGGGACCCTACAACGAACTTTGGTCGCGACGCTAGCATCGAAGTGGAGACGCTGCATCGCGACCTGCTGCTGCGCTTTGAGTCGCTGCAGAGCCGAGTGGACAAGGTTCGACAAGAAGAGTCTGCGAAGTGGAGGCGCAAGTTCCGGCAGCTCCAGCAACAAGGGAGCGGTTCGAGATTGATGGGTCCTCGCTTTGGCACGACAAGCGGCGATGACGACGATGAGATGTTCAGCTTTGATGATGCCATGACGTTCCGAGGGAGATCGTCCCCGAAGCCTGTGATCGTGCGTCCGAGTCACACTGATGTGATCCACCTGTCGCTGGATCAACTTTTGAAAGACGAGAATGGTCGGACGAAGCCTCAGCATCAGTCTCGGCAGCAGACACCGACGGCGTTGACCATTGCCGAGCAGATTGCGCTGCTGAAGCAGCAGCGACAGGCGCGACTGGAGAGCATCGAGAAGGAGTTCCAGGACAACCTCTCGAGACTCATGAGTCAATCGCGCGCATCGTAGTCAACTTGAGAGCGAAGACCAGAAGCTGCGTTGATACACTTGAAGATAAAAGCATTTTGAGTGTTTAGGGAAGATGAAGAAGCCCCATCAGAATTGGAAATTGATGGAGAACGCGGAAGTGAGACATAACGGATTGATGTGCTTTGAGACCGAGCTTGATGATGTCCGTTCCTCCTTGTTTGCTACGCAGTGTGAGGCTTCCTCTGACCACCGGCAGCAGAGCGAGCGCGTCGCTGTGTTCGTCTGCGCCAGCAAGCAGCTCACGAAGCGCCAAGTGGCGGCTCTCAGCGCGCGCGCACGAGTGAACGCACCGCGGCTCGACGTATTCGCCGAGTCGTTCTGAGAGCGAACGACTCGTGCTGTCGATCTGTGTGGCGAAGTGCAGCAGCTCTTGTAACCAGCCAGCAAGTCAGCAAGAGACATTGTGGATGCCAAAACAGATGGCTTCACTGTTGGAAAACAAGACAAGATAGATTTGCAACTCTCAAGTCTTTTGCATCATTCCGCGCCATCTATTTTGTGTCTCTGTCTTTATATTCGGACGCTGTCTATAACATTAAAAGGGAAACACGCAGACCTCTCGCTTGCCACTCACTCACTGCTGCCTTGTCTGCGATCACTTTGACTCGTTCGCTGCTGCTGTCTGTTTATACCATTTACTTACTCCTTCTTGCCGATGAAGAGACCCCACTTCTGGTCGCCGTCCGCGCAGCGCACGAGCTTGGACTTCCAGCCGTTCACGATGTCGTCAAAGTCCTGCTCCGACGTCTCCTTGATGAACTCGTCCTTGGTGATCAGCGTGCGCTCGAGCTCTTCCTTGAGCACCTCCACAAAGTGCTCCGTGCGATCTTCCGCCACGACGTCCGTGAAGCCGACGGTCTCGAGCACGCGGCCGTACTGCGACGGAGAGAGCAAGTGGTAACCGCGGCTCGCGACGTACGCCTTGAAGCGGTCGCTCTGCTCTTGTTCGCCGCAGCAGTAGTCCGAGATGAGCACGCGGCCGCCAGGCTTCAGCCACTTGAAGAACTTGGCGAAGAGCGCTTCCTTGTCGGCGATGTGCAAGATCGTGTCGCGCGAGTACACGACGTCAAACGACTCAGCTGGGTACTCGCGGACCGTGGCGTCACAGATCTCAAACTCCACGTCCGTGGTGGCGTCGCTCATCGAGGTCTCGAGCGCGCGGTGCACCATGTTGGTCGAGAGGTCGATGCCGACAACCGAGACGCCAAACTGGCGCGCCATGTAGAAGTCGCCGCCGCCGATGCCGCAGCCGACGTCCAGCACGCGCTCGCCCTTCTTCAGGTTGAGCTTCTCGACGAACTCCGTGGTCGTGCCCTGACCGCCAGTGCTCACGTATCCCTTGCCAAAGATTCTCTCGTAGCGAGTGATGCTCTTGTTGGAGTACTGCTGTTCGTCCAGGAACTTCTGGAACGTCGCGACCGAGCTGGCGACACCCTCCTTGACCACCTTGGTGTAGTTGAAGCACACCTGGCCGTTGTTCTTCTTGATCTTGCGGTACACGGAGACGCTGCTCGAGGAGTCCAAGTTGAGGAAACCGGCGCCAGCGTCCTCGTCCGAGACGACCGAGCCGAAGGCACTGACGTAGAAGCTTGGGTGGCGGTAGTTGGTTGGGTTCACACCGCGCTTGACGTCACCCGACTGGCGGAAGCAGGATTCGCGGAAGAAGAGCTTGCCGCCTGGACGGAGCCACTTGACCGCCTTCTGCGCGAAAGCCTTGACTTCCTCGTCGCCCAGGTACATGAAGATCCAGTTGGAGAAGATCACGTCGAACGAGTTTGGCTCCACCTCCATGTGCACGACGTCCTGGCACAGGAACGTGATGTTGCCCAAGTGGCCGTTCGTCTTGACGTTCGTATTGTGGAAGTCTTCGATGAACTCCACAGCGGTGACCGACTTGGCGGTCTGGCCGATGATGCCCGTGTAGCGGCCGATGCCAGCCGCCAGCTCCAGGACGTCCTTGCCTTCCATGGCTGGCGCCTTCTCGAGGATCTCGGGGATCTCCAATTCGTGCAAGGTCTTGGCGTTCGTGTCCAGCATCATGGTCTCGATGGTGGTCGACGAGCTGGAGCAAACACGCAATCATAGCAGAGATACGTCAGTCTCGATCAGGCAATCGCAGCAGACATAGCAACACGGCATTCGCTAGGGACGCACCTGTGCTCGACCCAGTAGGACTTCATTTGTTCGCGCGTGAGATCGACGGTCATAGTTGTTGGGTTTGTTGTTGTTTTCTGCAATGACGACAAAGAGAAAGCAAGCACAGCGAGGTCAGATTCGGTCATGCGCATCCTCTGCATGGGTGGGTGTTTCTCCCAAACTTCAACACACCCATTCACGTCCACACTCGCACGTGAGTCAGCAGAAACGCTCAACAAGCGCTTGCATCTTCACGCACGGAATGCAGGAGCGAGCAGGCGGCTGGGCGAGGAAGAGTGAGGCGGTGGCTTGGAGTGAATGGGGGGGACGTACGCGTGGAGGGAAGTGTGGACTGCGCGCCAAGTTGGTGAATGATGGCACACTGCTCATTGCACCTGACAACTCAGTCAGCTTTCAATAGAAGCCTCCTCAAACCACCTCGAAAACAAGGTGTTTCGTTTGTGCAGTTGAGCAAGGTGTTTTGCGATCTTACAAATGTCAAGATGCTTCGAGAAGGGAAGAGCCAGAACAGATTTAACCTTGACAGACTCGCTGATCAAAAGAAACACGCCAAACGTGCGCTGCCTCATCCATGCTCACTTTATACAATCAGATGTGCGCTACACGCAATTCGCACATTGTCAACGTGCGGATTTCGATGAGCACAGAGAGGTTGCCGAGGCGCCTGCAACCAAAGCTTATTGACACGCAAGATGCTTGGCCAAGAATCGCGTGTTTGGAGGGATCTTGTCGTCGCCCCTCCTCCCTTTCGTCACGAATCCGATTTCGCATGCGCTCTCTGACAATCGACGCGTCGAATGAGCTACTGAACAACACACGCTCATGGTGGAAAGACGAACTGCAGCAGTGCAGCAAAGCTCAAGTGTCAACGCCTCGCTGAGAGCCTTCTGCTTCTGTGCTCTTGGGAGGGCGATTCCAATGTGACTCTGCGAGGAGGCTCTGGAGTTCCGTGCGCCAGAACCCGTTGTTGATGGACACGTCATTTCCCGCAGTCTCCTGACTCTGCAGCTCTTTCCCTCATGCGCAGTACTTGCTGTCAGCAGCGTTTTGTGGAGAGATCTCGATAGGAACTCGCGATTCCATTCGAAAGGTACTTTCGCCTTCCCAAGTGATCATGCGACCCCAGTATTTTCACTAAGATGTTGCCTATTTGAAGCTGGTTTTCTCCACAAAGTCTACAAATCTCAATATTACTCACTTTCGTCACTATTGCTTTTGCATATTCTGTCTTTCTTTTTGTGATCGAGTGAGAAAAAGCGCGCGCTTTCGGAATCTGCAACAACAGCTGACTGCAACGAGTCGGCGCACTCAACAAACAAAAAGAGAGCATGGAGCGGGTGGCGCGCCAGGTGCGTGCGCGCTTGTGGAGTCTGACGAATATGTTTGCGTGTGCGAACTACTGCAGTGTGTGTGTGTACTCACCGTAGCTGTCTCGGTGCTGGTGCTGTTATGTGAGAGCAGGTGCAGCTGACGCAGCAGGTGCTGGCGACAGCGGACGCAGAGTGGAGCGACATCGCCAACGCGCTGGACGAGCTGGCGCACGCGATCGAGACGCTCGGCCACCAGCAGTCGATGCGAGATGCTGCGCGCCAGCTTCTGCCTATCTCGGTGAGTGTGAAGTATAGAAGTGGTCTTGCCGCAAAGCCATGTGCACGAGATTTGCCGACCGTGGATGATGCACGCTGACTCTGCTGCCTGTTGCTGTTGTTTGATTCAGAATGAGCTCGGCGCGCAGATTACCGGGTTCAGATCGAAGCTAGTCGGCCAAGTGTGCGGGCACATCGCGCGTATGGTGAAAATCATGAAGCGAGACTTCCGCGAACTGGCAAACGATCTGCTGCCATCGCTGGTGAGCACAGCGAAAGGAGCGTCCGGCGCCGTGCGTCAACCTGGTGCGATGCTGTTCAAGGTGATATCCGAGCACGTCCGATACGATCTGCAGTTCTTCAGGAAAATCTTCGCGCAGTCTCCACAAGGTGAACTGTGCATATTGCTTGCCGTACGAAGCCAGATTGCTCTGTCGAAGCTGTTTATCTGACTTGGTTGTGGCTAAAACGCAGAGAAAACCCGTGTTCTGATGCTGGATCAACTTGCCGTGATCCTGGCGTGCTGGCAGAAAGAGGACATTGAGCCGTATTACAGCGAGGTGGTGGAGATCATTCGTCGGGGGCTTCCGGATCCGGCGCAGCAAGTGCGAAGTGCCACTCGTGACGTTCTCTGCTCGTTTGCGTCACTGTGGTACGCTATGCTCCTAACCATTTGTACAGATCGCCTGAACCTTCCGATGATATCGATACTCATGCCGCGGTGATCGTTCCGCAGGGAAGAGCGTGTTGAGGAGCTCGTCGATATTCCATCGGGTCCAGCTCGAGATTTACTGTTGAAGGAGAAGCCTCACGCGATCATCTCGTTGGCTATTTTGAAGAAATACCCTGAGCTGCAAAGAAAAGTGAGCAGAACAGAGAAGAGCAGCAAGACGATCGCAAAGCAGCGCTCTCTGTACCAAAAGAGCTCGTCGATTGAAGCTCAAGATGTCGAAATTCATGTCGCTACACCACCAGGAAAGAAGCGCGCGGACCAAGAAACCAAGGAGAGCCCGAAGGATACTCAGGCGCGTCCATCGCTCCCACGGCAGCTCTTCCGAGAAGATGAAAGTGAAAAACCGAAGCCAACAAAGTCTGTTCTTCCCCGTCTATCTCCGTCAAAGGTGAGTGCAATGAACTCCGAATCAGAGCCTCAATCGATCTCGAGTGGAATCCCCGTGCCCCCAGCATCCACACGGCCAGATGATATCTTCCGTCGGTCGCGAATCGAGCTTAAAGCAGAAGGCTCGAAGATCCCACCTCCACCAACGAAGAGTCCGGTACCACGAAGCCAACTCACCTCGCGAGCATTTGGGGTCTCTCGCTCCCAAGATACTCCACCAGTTGAGCCGAAGAAGTCGCCGAGTCTTATCCCTCGACCAGGTGGACCGACGTCTGTATCAATGGTGGGCTTGAAGCTTGCGAGCAATAGTCCGCCGAAGAGTGCAGGCGACGAAAACCTGTCGGCAGCATTGAATGTCCGCGATCGCTTCCTTGACAATCCAATTCCGAGCTCAGATGCTGCACCAACCCCACGTCGATCTGACAGCAACGTAACTGTACGACCTAGGCGGAAGACTGCTACAAGCACTGATGAAAACGAGGCGAGAGGACAAGATCCAGTCCCTGTCCCAGCCAGTAGTGCTGCGAGCGTTCCTCCTACTGCGATGCAACCGCCACAAAGAGAAGCACTAGTTCCGCCCGTTGCCTCAGTCAGTGCAATCGACGCTTCTAGCTCTACGCAATGTCAAGTGCCACGCGAGCAACCGCTCCTTCTTGTGCAGGAACAAGAGCCGCTTCCACCAACGATCTCATTGGGCTCGGCGGTCTTTGAACAAGTACCGCCACATAAAGCGGATTTCATTGCAGAGCAAACAGTCATGCCTGCTGAAGAAGAGAAAGCTGCAATCAAACCAGACACCGGCGCTCAAGAGGTTGCGGTCATGAACACATTCGATGAACAAGTGGCGACTTCCAACGATGCCGATATTGAGGAGACAATGTTGATCAGTCGCGAAGCTGCTGCAAGGGATTACGTGGAAAAGGTGCCTGATGTTCGCGAGCGAGTCCGTCGTGAGGAAGAAAGCTCAGACAGCCTGACCAAAAACGCGTTGGAGAATCTGAAAGGCATCCAGAAGACAATGGCGACGCTCCAGGCACTCACCAAGGTGGATGTTCGCGGACTCCCGCTCAAACCTCGTGTGGGCAAGGTTGCTGAACCTCCGACTGCTCGACCACGAAGCGCTGATTGGATATCTTCCGCCGCCAACGATCAGCCACGCCGCGCAAAGTCGCAAGGAGGCAAACTCGCCACGAGTTCAGTTCCTGCCAAACGACAAGCTGGCGATGGGCGTGACTTCACGTACCCGGTTCGCGAATCTGATGTGACGCATACTTTATTCGAGATCGACGAAGAGTTCAAGAGCGAGGGAGCTGCCGGAAATCGTGCTGTGGAAAAGAAGAGCAGGGATGCCAATATGCGTGGGGTCAGACCTCGAACCAACCGAAGAAGTGGGCACTCTCAGCACCGTGCAGGACAGTACGAATCCCGTCAGCCAGACTATCCATCACAACGACCAAGACATGGGAAACAGCCGAATGCCGATTTCGATCGCGACCAAGTGGAGAGACAATTTCAAGGAATATTGAGGGAAGCGGAAGCCAGTCGTTCTCGACCATCGTCAGCTGAAAGAGTACCTGCACCGTCGGAGAACTCGGTGATGTCTGCGCGGTTTTCAAGCCAGGATTCCAGCAGCTTTGAAGCTCTCGTGCGAAACGAAAATGGCGCTCGCAGTTCCATGGAACCCCCGCTGCAGTGGAGTGTGGAGCCAGCAGACACTATTAAGAGCAGAGAACCAGTTGGTGCGCAGTCTGAAAACCGTTCCCGAACAGACACTGGTAGATTGCATCGAGAGGAGAGCACCGCTCATCGATCGAACACGGTGCACAGTGGTTGTCGTAGAAGCCAACCGAACGCCGCCGAAACAGCGAAGAAAACCCCGTGGATATCCACTTCCATGGGGTACTTCGCCATGCTGCTCGGGTTCCTCTTCGGCGCGTCTGGTTTGTTGCGCGCTGCGACTACAGTGCGTGACACCCACGACTACCATCAGGCTCTGAAAGTGCGCATCGGCATGTTCGAGTCGAGCATATCCGAGTCGTACAGCTCGGTGCGGAAACTTGAAGAGAACTACGCGGTGTGGAGCGAGTACGTCCGCGTGCTCGCGGAGGAGGACGAGACACACGCGCTCTCTCTTCTCGAGACCATTCAGCATGAAGTCGAGAAGTGGCAAGTGGAGATGAAGCACGACTTGACGCAGTTTAAGAAGTCGCTGTCAGTGGACGTCGTGGAAGCCGCGCTCGCGCCACTTTTGCAAAACTCGACGGAGAAAAGCGACTCGTGAGTGAATGGTTGATGGGCACGCCGTTCCACAACATCAATGAATGCAGGAACAAAGAGTTCTCCATCAAACATAGTATTGCCTGGTACGCGTAAGAATGACCCAGCTCTCGCTTCTCGTTCCCATCTCA
Organism: Globisporangium recalcitrans; assembly: GCA_023333815.1. Classification (NCBI taxonomy): domain Eukaryota; phylum Oomycota; class Peronosporomycetes; order Pythiales; family Pythiaceae; genus Globisporangium; species Globisporangium recalcitrans. The sequence continues at coordinate 97,691 of JAASFO010000001.1, forward strand.
CACGTGTTTGTCATTCAACGCAAAGCTGCTGTTGCTGTCTATACCTGTACAAAAGTCTATTGTTCGCCAAAGTTGAAGTTGCCGTTCTCATCCTGGGCGTTCTTGTCGACGGCGACATCGAGCGCTGGGTTCGCTTGGCGCAGACGATCGAGCGCCGCGTGGCCAGCTTCGCCGAGGCTGTTGCCGCCCATTTCCAGCGTCTTGAGCGTCGGGTGGTCGTGGATCGCGTCGAAGAGCGCGATGCTCAAGTCGCCGTGCAGCTGGTTCGCGCCAACGTCCAGGTGCTCGATGCTCTGGTTCGCAGTGATGACAGGCAGCAGTTCGCGCAACCCCTCGCCAATCGTGTTGTTGAACACGTGGAGCTCCTTCACAGAAGTGAGCTCCAGCAGCGCTTTGATGCCGCTCTGTGTGAGCTCGTTCTTGCTCAAATCCAGGTACGCGAGCGACTTGTTCGCTGCGAGAGCTTGCGCGATCAGCGTGACGCCCGCGTCCGAGCACTTGTTGTTGCCGAGAGTGAGCGACTCGAGCGTCGAGTTGAGCTTGAGACCGTCAGCCAGAGCAGCGCATCCTGCTTCAGTCACGCGGTTGTCGGAAAGATCGATCTCTTCGAGGGCGGCGTTTTGCTTCAGCGCGTTCCCAAGCGCCGTCGCATGCGAATCGCTCAGCTTGCAGTCCTTCAAGTAGAGCTTTTTGAGCGACGTGTTCTTCGCCAGCGCATCGAAGAACGCAGTGCTCGCGGTCTCCAACCCGTTAAACGACAGCTGCAGCGACTGCAGCGAGCACGTTGGGAGCTCCAAGAGCGACGCAAAGTGGTCGAGCGCGGCGCCGGTGATGCCAGCGTCGGTCAGCAACAGCGTCTGAAGCGCCGACTGCGCATTCGCGCCAAGCCCGTTGAGCAGAGTACCGACTGCTTCATCGCCTAGTGCGTTGCGTGAGATGGTCAGCGTGGACAGCGTCCTGTTGCTTTCGAGCAGTTTGCCGAGCGAAGCGGCGCCAGTCAAAGAAAGCGACTTGTGCTCCAGATCCCACACCTGCAGCGCGGAGTTGGCGTTTCTCGCAATACCGTCGCAGAGGATCTGCACGCCTTCATCACCGAGCGTGTCGTGGCCGACGCAAAGGTGCTTGAGCGTCGTGTTCACGGCAATGCAGTCCGCGAACGCCTGGAGCCCTTCTGGCGAGAGGCGGTGGCCAGACAGGTAGAGCTCTTCCAGCTGCGTGTTGACCGCGATGCTCTCCGCGAGGCGCTTGGCGTCCGCGTCAGTGATCTTGCGCGTGCTGAGCACGTAGAGGCTCTTGGCTGTCGCCGGCTGCTGCAGGCGGTCCAGCAGGTCCTGCACGCCCGCGCGCTGTCCCCACGCCATGATTGCTGTTTGCAGCTTTTGCGAGGTTGCTGGTTGTCAATTCAGAATGCATTGCCAACCAGTTCGATCAGAAGGGGCCACTATTTAGAGCAAGTGTGTGATCTGCATCACCTTTGCCTTTTTGACTGGATTCTTCAAAATCCGAAAAATGGTGTCGTTTGGATGCTTCAACAGATTTTCGGACTTTGTCTGTCTCTCTCAAAGATGGGTGATTTATTGTGGGTTCACTCCCAAAAAACGTTGGTTAGAATCAACGGAACGTTGGTTATTTTGCTCGTTGCACTGATTTTTTTCTCGTCGCCTCTTTTGTATCGGAATTTTGTGTTGCATTTTGCTTTTCGCAGACAGACGCGATCCTAACGTCTCAATCCTCAAGTGGCTGCTGGTGAAGAAGAAGAAGAAGAAGCTCATTCGCACATCTCTCGCTATTGCAATGGGCTGTCTGGACTTTGTTCTCTGCTGCTTCAAGGTGTGTGTATTGTATGCGAGCTCCTTGCACTCGTCATGCGCTTGCAAGCTAACGAACCCTCTTTGTGCGTCTGTCTGCAGAGCAACAACTCGCTTGGGACGCCGCAGTCCAAGGCGTCGGAGCCCATCGCGAACACGGGCAACAGCTCCGTGGTGACCGAGGAGCCGACCACGGGTGCCAAGTCGGGCAAGGTGACCAACTTCTACTCGCTCGGCAAGGTCATCGGCTCGGGCTCGTACTCGGTCGTGCGCGAGGGTGTGCACAAGCACTCGAAGGAGAAGTTCGCGATCAAGTGCATCAAGCGCTCGGAGCTGACCGAGGAGGACGATGAGGCGATCATGACCGAGGTCGCCATCTTGCAGCAGGTGTGTTTGTGCTGTGTGTTTCTCTCTATGATGCTATACGATACTACTGTGGGCTCATTTCGACACCGCATTGCGCTTATCTAGATGCACCACCCAAACATCATGACGCTTCGCGAGTTCTTTGTCGAGCCAGAGTACTACTACCTCGTGACCGAGTTCGTGAGCGGCGGCGAGCTCTTCGACCGCATCGTGGAAAAGACGTTTTACAGCGAGAAAGAGGCGCGCGACCTCGTGAAGATCCTGCTCGGCGCGATCAAGTACTGCCACGACAAGGACGTGGTGCACCGTGACCTGAAGCCGGAGAACCTGCTGCTCATGTCGGCGGACGACGACGCGTCCATCAAGCTTGCAGATTTCGGGTTCGCCAAGACAGTGACCAAAGACGACGCAGGGCTCGTGACCACCTGTGGCACGCCAGGGTACGTCGCGCCGGAGATCCTCGAAGGTGCGCCGTACGGCAAGCCCGTGGATGTCTGGAGTATCGGCGTGATCACGTACATCCTGCTCGCCGGGTACCCGCCGTTCCACGACGACTCGCAGCCGATTCTCTTCCGCAAGATCCGAAAGGGCAAATACCAGTACGACTCGCCGTACTGGGACAACGTCTCGAACGACGCCAAGGACTTTATCAGTCGCATGCTCATCGTCGACCCAAAGCAGAGGTGCGTACTTTGAAAGCTCTACGCATTCCACTAGATTCGTTTTCCTCGCTGATGCACTCACGTTGTTGCCTTCTTGTCCATATATTCACAGAGCAACGGCTTCGGATCTGCTTGAGCACCGATGGATCGTGGACGCCGAGGTCGCGACCGTGCCGCTCACGAGCGCGCTGACCGAGCTGCGCCGCTTCCACGCGCGCAAGAAGTTCAAGGCTGCCGTGCACTCGGTGCAGGCGACGATCAGCATGAACAAGGTGCTCTCGAGCTCGTCCTCATCGCTTGGCGGCAGCAGCGAGGCGTCGCGCAATAAGCTGCAAGTCGACAGCGAAGTGTCGCTATGAAGCCAGAGCAGTTCAATCGGAAGCGAGAACTGGGTTTGACTTGTGTGTGTATGAAGTGTGACCGAGGACATTCATGAGCATCTTTACCACGCAGAGCACCAGCAGCATTTCTATTGTCTTTTTTGCCTACGATGTTCTCTCTTGCCTTCCCATTGAACTGCGTGTGTCTCTTTAGATAAGAAGCAAAACGATCAACACCCATGTATTTTCTCCTTTTTCTTGCCTTCTCGATCACTCTCTGTCAGCAGCTCAGTTCTTCTTCTTGCTTGTCTTGAGGGCACGGGTGATGGTGGTAGTGTTCTTGCCGCCATGGCTGTGCGCGCAGTTGTGGTCGTGTTTGTGCTCGACCTTGCGCTCTCGCACCTGCAGAGCGTCCTTCAGGTTGTGCCAGAAGCCGCCGAGGTCGTACGGATTGAACTTGACGTCGCTCACGGAGAACGACTTCTCCGTGTTGAGGATCAGATCGGGGGAGAACATGCCGCCCCAGGACGCGTCCAGCTCTTTCTTGCGCACACTGCGCGGCACCGCACTCGCATTTCCATTCGCATTGCGCACTTTGCGACGCAGCTGCCCCATGAGCACGCTCAACATGCGTCGCCCCGTCGCCTCGCCGTCGAGCTCGGCCGCGTCGTAGAGATCGTCTCGCTTGAACGTTTCGTTCGCCGTCGTGTTGAGCGCGATGCGGCGCAGCTGCATCATGATGAACAACCAGACCACCAGTCCGATCATCAGCGAGATCGCCGCGACGAAACCAAGCGGTTGGTTGGTCTACAGCAATGACGCAGCTCACAGTGTGAGAGATTCGCATGATGGGCGGATAGCGTCATATAGGAGCAAATGAAATACTAGTAGTAACCTACCGCGATGATATGCTGAAGCGCATTCGTCATCTCCACTCGGCGGCTCTGCTCTGCGGCGTCCGGATCTCTTGCTCGCGCTTCGAGGAGCGGCTCCGTCTACAGATTTCAGAGTCAACAGGATGGTGGTAAGTCTCAGCACATATGTTTACAATGCAAGACAACGCGTACCATCTCAAGGAAGACGGTGCTGGTGAGGTAGAGCACGTGCATGCAAAGCGCTAGCTGGATCTATAGGGAAGGAGGACGTGAGAGACATGTTAGCATCGATGAGCATGCAGATAGCCACGCCACACAGACCTATCGATCCACTCACCACTAGAAAGAGAAGGAAGTGCTTGTAGTTCCTCTCTCCAACGCATCCGTTGAACCAGACTAGTACAGCAATCCGTCAATCAGTGCCCTGCACGAACAAACATCGAAGAAAACATAGGTGCTCGCTCGTTCTTACTGCAGCTGCAGGCAGCGAGAGAGAGAGAGAGAGAGCGAGTCGGTCACACAGTTTGCAAAACGACAACAGCGGAAGAATGGTGTGCGACCACTACGTACTGGTGATCGAAGCGAGCGACGCAGTGGTTGCACATGCTACAGTGCTTGGAGCGAGGGATCCTGTTGTCATCCATTCATCCCACACAATCGTTCGCCACGAGTCAGCGTCTGCTTCAATACTAACGCGCCACCGCTCTCTTCGACTCACTTGAGCGTCTTGCACGTGCGGCAGTATTTGCACTCGGGAAACAGCACCGGGTGGTTCGGATACCGCGTGAACTCGCTCAGGTTGTGCGCGTGAATCACGCCCGGGTCCGTCCTGCACACGAACACGTAGAGCCCAAAGCAGACGACAAACAGCACGCCTGCGATCCACCTACGTTCGCAGAAACTAGCGTTGTTAGCACGCCAATGGAGAGCGCTGCATATAAACCCAATCGCACTCGATGCCTCTTTCTTCCATTCGTACTTGTGGTAGGCGCCTACGTAGCCATTGGGGATCAGCGGGTGCGCTTCTGTGACGAACAGGTAGTAGGTCGAACTCATGGTGGCGACATAAATGCACTACAAGAAGCGCAAACAGACGGAGAGGGAGGGAGGGAGGGAGGGAGCGGCTCTCAAGATGCATACACGCACACGAAAGCAGAGACCTCTCTCTTACCTGCACGAGCGGGTTGCGCTCGTAGAAGGCGTAGCTGAACACGCGCCGCAGCGCACCGATCGGGCTGCTCACCATTTGCTGCTGATTCTTCACGAGTGAGTCAGAACAACGCATTCTTGCCTTGTCGCATTGTTTTCACGCTGTTGCAAACTGTCCGGATCGCTTCAGACATTGCTCTTGACATTTGCAAAAAGAAGTGTCTCGCTATTCTTCCCAACTGCGGAACTGCTACCGATTCCAAATAGGATCGATCACACCTGTGTCACTTGCAGATAAAAGTCCAACTGCAGATGAGACTTCGTAAAGTTCGCATCGTGTGGAACTCGAAGTTCTGTCAGAAAAGTGGCGTTCTGAATAGTGGCCTGTTTGGTTGAAGTCACGGTTCAGGATCTCTTGTTGAACCGGAATCTTGCCGAACCGGACCGCTCTGTTTGGATTTTGTTGTTTTGGAGGGGGGCGAAGGAGAAGGATTTCGTGCTTGCAGCTCAAGATATCGATCAGGTGCATGCTGGCGACGCTCGCGCGCTTGACTTCTCTCTCTCTCTCTCTGTATGTGCGTGATGCGGGGACAGGAGCGCATATGCATACGTGTGCTATGCGTGCTGCTAGCTGTACTGCGCATGATGTGCTAACGCGTATTTGTTCTGCGTCGCTGCAACGGAATGTAGCTCTCCGAAACACAACCACCTGACGCAACATGGCCGACTCTGCATACTCGTTCAGTTTGACGACGTTCAACCCGTCGGGCAAGCTGCTGCAAATCGAATACGCGCTCAATGCGGTCAACACTGGCGGGAAAACCTCGCTCGGCATCAAGTGTGCGTAGCGACTGGTTGTTTGCGGTGCGGTCAGCGAATATGCGTGGATACGATCTTTGTCTGACTCTGTAAATGGCTCTGTGTATCTTTGTGGCTCCTTGCACCAACAGCCAAGAACGGTGTGGTGATCGCGACCGAGAAGAAGCTGCCGACGATTCTGGTCGATGAGACCTCGAGCAAGAAGATCGCGATGCTCTCGGAGAACGCCGGTATCGTGTACAGCGGTCTTGGTCCAGACTACCGCGTGCTCGTGCGCAAGGCTCGAAAGAAAGCCCAGACTTACTTCCAGAAGTACAAGGTACGAAGGACTCTGCTCGCGACACGAGAAGCGCTTTCAATTGGGGGAGAGTGAAGCTGAAAGACTCTACGTCGCTGCTGTTTAGGAACACGCCCCAGCCAGCATCCTCGTGCGTGAGCTTGCTGCGATCATGCAAGAGTTCACCCAGTCGGGCGGTGTGCGTCCATTCGGCGTGTCGATCCTCTTTGCTGGTTTCGACGACGACGGACCGCAGCTGTATCAGATTGATCCATCTGGCGCGTACTTTGGATGGAAAGCGACTGCGATCGGCAAGGACTCCGTGAGCGCAAAGACGTTCCTCGAGCGAGTATGTAGCTGACGAGAATGGATTGCTTGACGTGTACGAGAGGCTGCTGTTAACCAATGTTGTATGTGTGCAGCGTTACAACGACGACCTCGAAATCGAAGACGCAATCCACACGGCACTGCTCACTCTCCGTGAAGGCTTCGAAGGCGAGGTACGACGCGAGCTGCTTTGTCTTCTAGCAACTGTATCATCGCAGCATGACTGATCTTGCTGCTGCTATGTGTGCAGATGGATGAGAACAACATCGAGGTCGGTATCATTAAGGACGATAAGAAGTTCCACGTGCTGACGCCAGCTGAAGTCAAGGACTACTTGGAGCAGGCTGAATAAGCGGCGCACGTGACCCTGTCCAGCACCATTTTTTCTGAGACGAGTCAGTGTCATTCCAGCGGTGCAAATCCACCTCGTGCGCGTCTCTTCTTGGAGCGTTCGCTGTTGGAGGCGTTGACGCTGGCATGTGAGGACGCGAAATACGAGTCGAAGACGGTGCCTTCGGCGTACAATTTCAGCACATTCAGCAACAAAAACACTCAAGAAATAAACAACAAACACGTTCGCCTTTGCTTGTCTTCGCCGTTCGTTCGAGTCTAAACATGCATTAGGGGATTTATAACTCGTTGACTTTGTTCAAAAAGCTGTTGCAGTGGGGCTGCATCACCTCAAGGTTGGCTGAAGGCTGCGGATAAAGGAAGGCTAGAGCACACTGCAGCAGCTCTATGTGAGCAGCGAGGCTTCGTTCAGCGCCAGCCCAGTGCCTTGACCGCCGATGTGGCCCACACAATCCACCGCGAGGTTGCGCTGGAACGCAGAGCCGACCAAGTTCATCGCGGTCGTGAGCTTCAGCGCGTCCGCGGCAGTGATGTCAACGAGTCCGTAGAGCATCAGCTGAAGAAGGGAAATGCCACAACATCACAAATCGTCAGAGAACAATTGGAATCCACCGAAGGAAAACAAATCGCTCAAAACGTGTACCTCTCGGTTGGGGAAGAGCAGGCAGTACACTGTGAACACGCCCATAACAGCACCGCTTGCGCCGATAGTGAACACTGCAGCACGCAAGGAGAGAGAGGGTTAAGCGCAGCAGTAAGCAAGCAGATTGCATATACGTTGGCGAGCCATCCGTCATCGTACCTCCCGGAGTTCCGCGAAAGTTGGACACGACGACACTGAGCGCGGAGGACGCGACAGCAGAGCTGAAGTACAGCATCATGAACTTGTCCAGCTGCAAGCGGTTTGGTCCGCCGCCGTTCGTGTTGTTGCGAAAGTACTCGACAAACTTGGACTTGGACACCGCTCGACTGTACCACGCGTCTCGGTTGTTCGCTGGCGCTAAGATCTGTCGCCCAAACTCCCACAGCATAAACATGTTGATGCCGAAATGCGGGAACGTGATGTGGCTGAATGCAGACGTGAGCAGCGTGTGCAGGCGTTTCCCATGCGCGACAGCAGTGTACGAGCACGCAAAGTGCCTCCACATGATTCGTTCCAAAGTCGGGTTACCGAAGGAGACCCGCCAGAGACCGAAGACCGTAGTGTTGGCAGCGATGATGCCTGCCAGCGCCTTCATGTTATCGTCTTCCAGCTACTCGAGAGACACAAAGACGTTAGCACTAGAATGAGAACACTGAATCGTGGATATCTGCATTGATTCGCCACCTCACCTCTCTCTTTATCGATCGCTTGATGCTTTCAATAGACGAGCGAAAGAAGCCGCTCCAGGAATCCTCTTCGCCATCGTCTCTGTACTGACTCGCAATCTTCTCTCCTGCGGTGCTCTGCCATTTCATGATGCTCGTGGTCAGCACGCCGCCGCCGATCACGCCCATCGTGGCGCAGAGAACACGATCGCTGTGGCACAGCCGCCTCTGGAACAGTGCGCTCTTGCAAGTGCTGCTGCTGAGGCGAGTTGCTTGCAGCGCGCTGACGCGTCCGTGCAAGTGCGCCGGCACTTTGGCTGCTACGCGCGTCAACGTTGCTGCTGCATGCGTGGCGCTGCCAACACCAACACCGAGTCGAGCAATGCGCATCATATTGCTGCTCACTGACAAAATGTTGATTGACAAAAATGCACATTCCAATTCCAATTTGAATTGAAGATGGACAGATTTCTGGAGAGGCAACACTGAGGTGCATTTCTCAATTCAGACTTGAATTGCTAGAAACGGCAGCGAGTCGAAAACGAATCGTCTCGGAGATGAGAGTTTTGAGTGAAACATGGCGCTTTGTTTGATAAAAAGCGGAGCCATCACCATTAGCGCATTCTGCACAAGCAACAGCAGCACTTGCAGCAGCAGCATGGAGCCACCATCCGCGGACGCAGACGCCAACGCAGCAGCCGCAGTGACGAATGCGACGACTCCAGCGGTGCCGCTGCTGTCGCAGCCCATCCCGTTCGTGATGCTGTCGGAGGACAGCACGTTCGAGATCGCGCCAGAAGCGGTCGCCTACCTCAAGCAGATCAAAGGCACCGTCGCCGTCGTGTCCATCGCAGGGCTCTACCGAACTGGCAAGTCGTACTTGCTCAACCTGCTGCTGGGACGAGATCGCGCTGAAGCCATGTTCAATGTTGGTGCGACGATCAACGCGTGCACGAAAGGGATCTGGATCTGGGGTCAGCCTGTGCAGCTCTCAGCTGTTGCAGACCTGGCTGCAGAAAGTGCGTTCAAGCACCTGCCGAAAGACACGACGATCGTGTTCATGGATACAGAGGGGCTTGGCTCGACCCAGCGATCGCAGACGCAGGACACGCGCATCTTCGCACTCGCGCTCTTGCTCTCGTCGCTCTTCATCTACAACAGTCGCGGAGTGATCGACTCGAGTGCGATTGAGGACCTGTCACTGGTTGTGAACTTGACGAAGTACATCCAGGCGAAAGCCCATGCACCAAGCGACGATGATGGCAGCAACGAAGGTTCGTGGTCGCTTTACATGTGTGATTGATCGCTACGTAGGATCGGCAAGACAGCGCCGACACTGATTCACGCTTATTTGCGTTCTTTCCGCAGGAAGCGAGTTGGCTGCGTTCTTTCCTGACTTCTTGTGGGTCGTGCGCGATTTCACCTTGAAGCTGCAAGAGGAAGGACGCAAGATGACACCGCGCGATTATTTTGAAAGCGCACTGAAGCACCAGCCGCCGATGACAGAAGAAATCGCGCAGAAGAACCGAATCCGAACTCTTCTCTCGACTTTCTTCCCCGCGCGTGACTGCATCACGATGGTCCGTCCTCTGAACGATGAGAACCTTCTTCGGAATCTGATCAATCAGCCTTACGAATCGCTGCGACCAGAGTTCCAAGAGCAGATGACAGTGCTGAAGAGCAAGGTGTTCTCGTCTCTGAAGCCGAAGAAGATGATGTCGAGCCTGCTGAACGGAACGATGCTTGTGTCCCTCGCCCAGAATTACGTGGATGCGTTCAACAGTGGATCAAGCCCTGTAATCGCTACAGTTTGGGACCGTGTGATGGAAAGCCAGTGTGATGAGGCTCTCGAAGGTGCCAAGGAGCTGTTCAAACAGCACTTTGAACGTGCCATTGCGGAAGCAACGAGTGAGTCGTGCACATTTTCTGGTTATTTTCTCGACGAGGTTGGTTTGTTCGTTTCTTTTACTGCCGTCTGCTCATCATGTCTATGTGAATGCTGTAGAGCCCATCGAAGTAAATGGCACGACCCACCCGCGTCCAATCGAAGAGTCAACAATCAACGAACTGTACGAGAAAGCACGTGAGGTCGCTGGAAAGGAGCTGCAACGAGAGGATCTATCAGCCAACTCATCGATGGAGACCTATCTGGAACAGCTATCAGAGTACATGCTTGAGTCCTTGCAGGACGTGTACACGAAATCGGAGCAGCTGTCGGTGGTGTACAACAAAGCTCTGCTGGACGAGCTGTACAAGCCGAAAGAGGAGTTCTTTGACAGCGTATCGAGCTCGTCTGACAACGATGGCGCTCAAGCTTTGCAGAACACGCTGGCGGATTCGCGCGCACTGGTCGAAGAAGCTGTTGCAAAGTACCACGAGCGGGCACTTGGACCAAGTAGATCCGCTGTCCTCGGCGAGTTCCTCTCAGAAAAGCTGATGGACGGGCTGATCGACTGGAGCGCCGCTGTGAAAACGTCCTTCCGCACAAAAGAAACGCAGCTGGAAAGCCAAATCGGAGCACTGAAGCAGACTCTTCGATCCATCGAAGGCAAGATTCGAGCTGCCCAGGAAGTGTTAGCCCAGCAAAAAGAGTCCTGCGAACGTGCCTTGCAGTCAATATCGGAGCGCATTGTTGATGAGCAGAACACCCTTCACGACGAGATCCAGACGAAGGAGTCTGAAGTCGAACGCACCCGACTCCAGATTGAGCGGCTCTCATCTCTCCACAAAGAGGCACTCGTCCGCCTGGACGCTCAACTTGAAGAGTCGAAAGAAGAGCGCAGGAGACTTGAGGAGGCTATTCGAGATGCGCAAGCACGTCGAGAAAGCGAACGCTTGGAAGCGAACCGGCAGCTGTTGGAGAGCGAACGCAATTTCCACCGCGAAGAGAAAGACCTCCTTCAAAACCAACAGCAGCTCTTGCAGAAGATCATTGATCTTGAGCGCCAACTCGGCGAACAAGACACTGAACAAATGAAAGAAATCTTTCGTCTGGAGAAGATCAGTCAACAGCAATCGACTGAGCTGAGCCTCAAGTACCAAGACCAACAAGAGGAGCTGAAAGATCGCACTATTCAGGTTTGTTTTTGCTCGGTTGCTGTTTATTGTGAATGTCGCTCAAGCACACTGATGGGTTAACATGGTGTGCATGCGTGTGTTGGAAAACAGGAAATTCGGTCGCTCAAAAATGAACAGGACGAGCAGTTGGCGGTTCTAAACGACGAGCTGAGCGAACAGAAAGCGTTGTTATCGTCGCTTCGCGAGCAGCTGGAGGCGAAGGAAGCGATTGCGGAGATGAAGAAGGCGAAAGCGAACTCGTTCTTAGGCAGCAGAGAAGACTGCGTGCTCCAATAATTCTCGATATCTATGGCGTTTTGCCCCAAACGTGTTTATTTGTCGCTATTGAGCAGACACAGCCTTCAAGACCATCTTCTTCCTCCGTCGCCAACCGACCCTAGGATACGGAAAGCCGCGATCCTTCATTCATTGGAACTTTGGGTCCGCTCGTTTCCAAATGGATGGCTGCGAGCTCTCCTGTCTCGTCGTCAAGTTGCGAAGCATCGCCTCCGCATGAAGGCTCGGTCGTTGTAATCCGAGCAGGACGAATCTCAGCACTGCATCATCGACGGCGCTTCAGAGAAGATCGCTTGTTCCCCAGCAAGAGGCGCACTCACACAAAAGCGACCACCACATGGCGCCAGCAGCGATTCTGTGCCACTCCTGAATTCCCTCGACGTTGGCAAGTGATCGCTCAAAAGATCAGACGACGGAGCGATGAATTGGGAAAGCTATGGAACCGATCGCGAAGAGGCGGCTCAGCTGGATCCTTCCACTGAGAACCAAATCACGTTGGAGAACCGTGCGATCGCTGCAAAGCGGACGAGAGAGCGGGTAGCGTTCGGGTTCACCGCATTGCTCACGACTGCCGTCGTCACTGGGGTCGTACTTCACTCGTCAGGCGGGAGTGACATCGCTCAGTCAACCTTGGCGCAGACTGCGGTGAGAGTCAGCTCTTTCCGAAGCGCGAACTTTGGAATCGAAGAGGGGAAGACCATCAAGTGCAGCGAGGACGACCCTGCATTGCATCGTCTGACGAACAACGAGCGTCGTCCATACCTTTCAACAGAAATCGCTGCCGCCTGGGATCCGAGCTGGCAGGACTACGTCATCGCCGATTGCATTGATATTCCAGTCGGCGAAGACATGTCGATTCCAAGCGATGCCACTGAGAGTCCCACTTCAGCCGATGAAGGATACAGCCCGACAGATCCGACTGAGACACCAGCTGCCGACCCTGACGAGTTATCGGACACCGACCCTAGTGAGCCCGGTGCGACTGAATCTGACGCGACTGAACCTGACGCGACCGAACCCGAGCCGACAAAACCTGAGACCACTGCTCCTGACGCGACTGAGCCCGATGCAGCTGCGCCAGATGCGACCGAGTCTGACCCTACTGAAGCCGAGGCTGATGAGCTCAGAACCTGAAGGTGAAGTTGACACGCCGGATCCCAGGTGGTGGAAAGCTCATTCGGTCGAGAAGCCAAAGCCCTCAAACTCGGAGTTGAAGGAGCCAAGCCAGGGAGCCTTCCGTCCTGTTGACCCCAAGCAACGCGGACCTCCGCAAGATCAGCAAGGACCGCCAGGAAGCCCTAGCAACGAACGAGAAACCTCGAACCAACTCCGCGGTGGCCGAAACTGGTGATTGAATGCTTGACTGGGCTTGCTGCTTCCAAATCTGCACGTTCGAAATCTGAAGAGAGCGACAAGAAGATGATGGCATAAGAGGAACGAAAACTCTACATCCTTCTTCGTGCTCGTACGAAGAGAGTGACGAGCTCTTCAGTCAATGCTTGTCTTTTCAATACATGGATTCCAACAGCTCGACACTACTCTTTTCGGTTTCTCAGATTGCGAAATGAGAGGCAGAACTTGCAACCTCTCGCGAGTTGAAGTTGCCTTTTCGCTCTTCCGCCAACCACAAGGACACAAGTTCGCGCAAATGGACGTGGTGGTGGTGGCGAACAGCACAGATGGAGGCGACGGGGACGACCACGCGGTCCTGCGCTTCGCTCTCGCTACGTTCGCGATGAAACGCGGAGCGCTGTGTAGACGCACTGCAGTCGCGTCATCACCCCCGCTTGGAGCGAGCAACTCCAAGATCGCCGCTCTTCAGACTGCGAGTTCAATTTCGCCCGCAAGAGTCTATGAAGTGACGCCGAACGTCATCTCCATCCATTCAGCAGTGGACGAGGAAGTGACAGCGGGATGGACGATGGACGATCTCCTTTCCGCGCTTCACCAGTGTCTGCAGGATCTCCAGACGGCGCGAGAAGACGCTGTGGGTGACCGAGAGGAGGAGGCTGCGCGCGTCTCGCAGCTGCTGCACAGGTTCACTATTCGCCCGGAGCCGCGCGAGTGCTTGCTGAGAACGCTCGTGGATGCTATGACTGCCTGTGAGGAGGGCGAGGAAGACTCGCTTCTGATCGAGTGCGTCTCTCAAGGTGGGATGAAAATGCAACGAGCTCTTTCGAATGGAAGTGTTCAAGCTGATCGGTTCCCAATGTGCCGCCTCGCAGTCATGATCGCCTTGTGTTTTGCCGATCTGGCGCACGCACAAACAGAGAGCGGCGTCGTCGTGAATGGCATTTGCGAAGAGGTAATTGTAGCAATGGACAACGCAACAAGCAAGATGTGCGATCAATCTGTGTGCAAGAGGAGACCGGATCGGCTTATGGCAACACTTGATTGCAGGCGTGCAGCGCTTTGATGGAGTCTCTCGCCGAGATGCAAGAGGCTGACTTCCAGTTCTCTGCTGGCGGGAAGACTGTCGCGCAGACGCTTGCCGAAATCCAGACGATGCTGCGCGTCTTCTACACAGAAGACAACAGCCCAACGCCCATGCTGCTCACGAAGTCGTCATCTAGATGACAATTCGGTATGGAAAAAGGAACGCACTTGACATCTAGACCAATTTGATCAACCCTTACTTCTTTCTTCCTGCCTTGTGCTAGGTGCTTTTTGATTCTCTTCTACTTTCGTTCTTCATGATAAAGCGCGGGTAACCAGGCTCCGCGGCAAGGGGTGGCGCCTTCGAGCGGGCCACCGGAGCACGCACGGGTCGGGTTCGCAAAATGGAGACTAATTTACAGCGGCACTCAACTGTTCTTCATCGCATCCATCACAAAATTAAACGAGTCGTCCTTCGTCTTCATGAACCCGAAGCCCGAATCTCCTCTCGACTCGTCCGACGGTTCTTGGATCGTCTTCGCAATGTAGCCGGTTGGGGTCATCGCTGCGCCGATCACTTGCGATCCCATGCGAGCTCGAGCGTCAGGCGCCATCTGCACGCCACCAACGCCGACACCCACGCCTTGCATCTGTTGCATCTGCTGCATGTACTGCATTTGTTGCATCTGCTGCATGTACTGCATCTGCTGCATTTGCTGCATCTGCGCCATCTGCGCCATCTGCGCCATCTGTGGTTGAGCGTTGTAGCCCATCATATTCATGTTCATTCCGCCGAAGCCACTGTTCATCAATGGGTTTGGCGTTGGCACAGGTTCAAGCAGAGGGTCGAGCACGAGCGTTTGCGCAGGGGTTGGTGCTGGAGCCGCTGGCTTTGCCGCTTCCACAACTGGAGCGCTGGTTGGCGCGCTCGGCTGGAGACTCAAGCCACCGAACATATCGATGACATCGCTCGCAACTGGCGCCGGTGCCTGCTGAGTTGGAGCAGAAGTCTGCAGTCCAGAGAAAATGTCTCCTCCGTTGTCAGCAGGAACTGGGTCGCTGAAGTCGCCCAGGAGGTCTGCCTGTGGCTGCTGCTGCTGCTGCTGCTGGTAGGTGCTAGACGGTCGGCTTCCGCGAGCTTTCTGAGAAGCGCTTTGTCGGGCTGGAGCTGGCGCCGAAGAATCTCCCGTGGACTGACCAATAGCGCTCAGAATCTTGACCGCGCGATCTTTGATGGCAGCCTTGTCGGACTGCGCACACGCTTCAATCTCACTATAGTTTTCAGAGAAGTAGTCGAAGAAGTCCTCGCAACCATCAGCCTTCAGCAGCGTGTCGATTGTCGCCAGAGCCTTGGAAACGACCGTCCACTGCTGATCAGCGAGGCAGTCCTCCAAGATTGGACCCACGATCTCAGCATCCAGTGTCAGCGCACTCTTCACGAACGCATCGAGCTTGTCCTTTGGAGGAATCGCGCGCATACCGCCTGGGGCACACAGAGCGTTCACAAGGTTGCGCTCGTACGAGCCGTCCGATTGCGCACCTGACGTCTGTCCAGTCAGCGCAGGCTGAGGAGCATACGACGGCGGGACAGTTGGAGCTCGCTGCTGCGCGTCGTAGCTGTAATCTGTAGGACCTCTGGACATCGACCTCGAATCTCGGTTGTCGCTGCCGCTGCCGCCGAAGCTTGGGTTTCTGTTGTCACGACCACCGCTGGACATGGAAACGAGAGGAGGTGGCGGAGTAGACTCTGGAGCATCGCCCCAAGCACCACCAACGCGACCCTTCTTTCTGTCGCCATCTACTCAAAACACCCAAAAATCGATATTAGACGCAGCTCGCAAATCCATCAAGCATAAGAAAGCCGCAAGGAGGATATCAGGTACACACCGTAGGATTTCTCACGCAACTGAGAGCTCACGCTTTCGCGCGATTCATTCGGACCACCATACGCAGAGGATCCAGCACGGTAGCCACCGCCGACATAGTTCGACGGGCGGTACGTCTCTTCCGGGTTGTACGCGCCAGCAGAAGGGCCGTAGTTGCCACTCGTTGGTCCACGGTTGGTAGCGAAGCTCCATCCTTCTGGTGGGTTCGTCGAGCCAGGTGGAGCGCCGTTCATGCCACCACCAGGACGTCCATCTGTCTTGATAAACTTCGAGGCGGCTCTTTCTTTCAAGCCTTGGAAGAAACCCTTCTCGTCTACATGCCCATAAAAGAAACCGTGAGCACGCAGTTGCAAATGCAATGAGCGGAAAGTAGCCAAGTGTCAGGATCACGTACCTCTCGCATCTTGGTACATTGGGTTGCCGATGCCCGAAAGCTTCTGATCGTTGAACGGTGGTGGCGGTCCGCCGCCGTACTGGGGTTGGCCGCCATACGGAGCTGGAGCTCCTGGTGGCGCATTTGGACCACCAAAAGACGGATACTCAGGCTGGTACGGAGGTTGCTGGCCGTACGTGTTCGGGGGCTGCGGGCCGGCGTAACCTCCTTGGTTTGGGTCAGTCGGGTATCCGTATTGACCCTGTCCACCGTATCCAGCTGCCATCGTTGGACCACCGGCGATCGGCACATTTGGCAGATTGTCACCTCCGGAGCCTTTGCCCCAGATCTTGGAACTCCAGCCTGAGCTTCCGCCAGCGTTGTCAGCAAGGTTGCCTACACCCTGGATACGCGCAGACATACCCATGCCACTCAAGCCTGGGGCGTTGTCCGTGTCGTAGATCGCATCCAGCACTTCCTTCGCCGAGTCGCGCACACGACGGTAGTATTCGTCGCCTTTCAACTGATCCGGAGGACCGCGGAACTCTGTTCGTTATGAAGCATCGAGCAGTACAAGTCAGCGTCCTTTATTAAACCATACAACAACAACAACACCGTGCGCATATCTGGGAACGTACGCAGACACTCCTTGATCGTGGGGATGTGCTTTTGCATTTCGCGCTTAAAGTCGACACGTCCATCGCGGCAGACGTGCTTGATGACCTGCAGCGCCTTGAACTTGATCGTGTGGTGCTTGTTCTTGACGCGCGAGATGAGGAAGTCCAGCACCTTCGAGCACGTGTCGTACGAGTGCTGCGTCATGCGCGCGATCTCGCCGTAGAGGTACCCGGGCGTGGGTGAGTCCTCCTTGCTGGTGGCTCGTGTCAGCAGGTTCTTGTCCATCCTGGCTCGTTCTCGTTCTCGTTCTCACACACGCGGACAGTGGGGGGATGAAGGGGGAAGAGAGGGCTCTCACAGAGCGCAGTCAGTCGTCGGCGCGAAGAGCTCCTTTCTTTCTGTCGCTCGCTCGCTCGCTTTCGAAATGCGGAAAAAGCGAGGCAGCGAAGCGAGAGGGAGTCGAAAGCAGTCAGTCTTATGCACAACAGAGCTGAAATGTTTCGCGAAATTACACACGTAGCCGCGAAACTGCCACGTATTTGCTTTTGCAAAAGCACGGCTTTTGGCTCGGGTTTGCTATATTAACCGAACGTCTGCGGTGACACTCACTCCTCTACACACGGGTCAGATTCAGTTCGGGTTTCGAGTCGGAAAGGACCCATCTAACCCGTGCTTTCAAACCCGGTCTACCGGCTTTGAGAGTGCATCTCCCAAGTTGAAGTGTCTTTTGAGTTTCGCATTCTTTCAGCAAGTCCCAAGTCGACAAACCAATAGCTGCAGAGAGAGAGAGAGAACGAGAGAACGAGAGGTGGCGTCCTCTGCGCAGCAAATGGAGAGCCAAGTGAATGTTTGCGTTACTACTATCTTGTGCGTGGCTGACTCAGATGCTTCGACTTCAAGAGCGTGTGATGAAAGAGAGTCGAATGCAGCGTCTTCAGCAAGCGACGCGGAAAGAAGAGGTCGCCCAAGTGGTGTCGATCACCAAGGAGCTCGCGAGCTTTCAAGCGAAAACGAAACTCGAGAGCAGGAAGAAGGAGTGTTTAACCCCAAGCGACTCGACCCAATTCAGCCGACCAGCATCGCTGAAATGGCCGCATCCGCCATGTCCAAATCGCACTGTTTTCCTTTCGATCACGGAGCTTGAACGAACGCATCAGCTTGTCCCGAGAGATGTGTTGGAGCCGGCAATATTCGTATTCGACACCGAGAGGAAATGGTGAGACTTTGCATTTCGTTTTCAAATGCGGTGCTGTTGAGTTCTCACGGACTGCACGTGCGTCGACCACGACAGGGTCTTCAGCACGCACAACCATTTCCAAAAGCAGCAGTTCGACTGCAAGTACATGTGCTTCGAGAAAGATTTTCTGGAGATGCTGACTCTGGAGGAAGAAGCAGGAATGGTGTTCTGGTTTCGGGTAAGTGGAAGCCGATACTCGCCGATTCTTCCGATCCATAATCTGCTTCAACTGACTCACGACTCACAACTCTGTGTGTTGATAAAACTAGCCTCAAAAGAGCTACGAAAAGCTGTCAGGGTTCATCTCCTCCTTTGACGACCCAGTGACGAAGAAGAAATACAACCCCTTGATGCTGAAAGAGTCAAAGTGGCTGACGCTCTGCGGTGTCAACTGGTGGGAGGGGAAAATGCGTCAAGACGGCAGGAAACGCGACACGAGCAAAACTCCGCAATGCACAAAGAGCATCGCGCGGGTCTTGACGAACATTCAGTCGCAGAGCTTCGAGTACTTGGCGGTCCAGGAAATCTTGTTCCAGTCGAACCCGACGTTGCTCTTTGCTCCTTCGAAGTGAGAGGACGATCAGCCAATTGCTGAAGGAGGTGGCACGATCCCCAGGTTTCTAAGTGTTTAGGAAGATAGATGGATTGTATTTCCGCAGCGCCGAATCAAGTGCTGGCAAAATGGTTACTGAAGGGTTTTCATTCATCCCACTCGTTACATCTACGCTGGGCAACTTTCGTGTTTCGATATTGCGCAGCGAGCGAGCGCGGGTGTATTGAAAAGCCTTAGCTTTAGGTATGCACATGTCACTCCAGGTCTATTCGTAGTCCGACAGTGGTGGGCAGCTGCAGACGAGGTTGCGGTCGCCGTGGACGTTGTCCACACGTCCGACGGTTGGCCAGTACATCTTGTTCTTGCCGCCCAGCTGCCACGCGGCAGGGAACGCAGCCTGCTGGCGTGAGTACTTGCGGTCCCAGTCGATAGCGGTCACGACGTCGACGGTGTGAGGCGCGTGCTTCAGTGGCGAGTCAGCCGCAGCGATCTTGCCGGTGCGCACGTCCTCGATTTCTTCGCGAATTGTCTTCATGGCGTCGCAGAATCGGTCCATCTCGGCCTTGCTCTCACTCTCGGTCGGCTCGATCATCAAGGTGCCGCCCACTGGCCACGACATGGTCGGACTGTGGAAACCAAAGTCTTGCAGACGCTTGGCGATGTCTTCCTCGACGATGCCGGCGTCCTTGAATGGGCGAATGTCGATGATGAACTCGTGCGCGCACGTGCCGTTCTTCCCACGGTACACGATGTTGTAGTGCTCTTCCAAGCTCTTCGCCATGTAGTTGGCGTTCAAGATCGCGTGCGAGGTGGCTTGCTTCAAGCCCGCCTCGCCGAGCATGTGGATGTACATCCACGAGATCGGCAAGATACCGGCGCTTCCGAACGGAGCCGCGCTGACACCCGACTCGCTCTTCTTCACGGTCTGCACACCTTCACCGCCGACTGGGGCGACGACGTGACCAGGCAGGTACGGAGCCAAATGCGCAGCGACACCGATGGAACCGACACCCGGACCACCGCCACCGTGAGGAATGCAGAACGTCTTGTGCAAGTTCAAGTGGCAGACATCGGCGCCGATGTTGCCTGGGTTGCACAGTCCCACCTGAGCGTTCATGTTCGCGCCATCCATGTACACCTGGCCGCCGTTGTCGTGGATCAGCTTGCACATGTCCTTGACGCCTTCTTCGAACACACCAAAGGTCGACGGGTACGTGATCATGAGCGCACTGAGCTCGTGGGCGTGCTTCTTCGCCTTCTCCTCCAAGTCGGCGCGGTCGACGTTGCCGTTCTCGTCCGACTTGACGACCACGACCTTCATGCCGGCCATGACGGCACTGGCAGGGTTCGTGCCGTGGGCGGACACTGGGATCAAGCACACGTTGCGGTGGCCCTGACCAATCGAGCGCTGGTAGTTGCGGATCACCAAGAGACCGGCGTACTCGCCCTGGGCTCCGGAGTTTGGCTGGGTGGACACAGCGCTGAAGCCCGTGATCTCCGCCAACGTCGCGTTCAAGGTCTCAATCATCTCCAAGTAGCCTCCCGCCTGGTTGTCTGGCACGAACGGGTGCACGTTCATAAACTCGTTCCAGGTGATAGGCGTCAACTCCGAGACCGAGTTGAGCTTCATCGTGCACGAGCCCAACGAAATCATCGAGCGGTTGAGCGCGAGGTCCTTGTCCTCCAGGTGCTTCAGGTAGCGCATCAGTTCGGTCTCCGAGCGGTACTTGTGGAAGATTCCGTGCTCGAGGAACGGCGTCTGACGCTTGAGCGACGCTGGGATGCTGGTCTTCTGGATCTCGTCCGCGCGACCAGAGAGTGCCTTCAGGTCGTCCGCGCTGCTGAGTCCCTCGCCGCCAAGCGCGAGCAGGATGTTCTTTACGTCTTCGAGCCCGACGGTCTCGCCCATCGCGACACCGACGCGCGACTCGTCGATCAAGCGCAGGTTCACGCCGAGGTCGTAGCCACGGTCCAGCACGTCTTGCGCAGAGAAACCGGTCTTGGACACGTCGATGTCGAGCGTGTCGAAGAAGTGCTGGTTGCGCACGGAAGCCTTGGTGTACTTCTCGATGCCGGCAGCCAACGCGGCCGAGTAGTAGTTGGCGCGGTCCGCGATGCGGCCAATGCCCTCTGGTCCATGGTAGATCGCGTACGCCGCAGCCATGTTCGCCAAGAGAGCCTGCGCGGTACAGATGTTACTGGTGGCCTTGTCACGACGGATGTGCTGCTCGCGGGTCTGCATCGCCATGCGCAGCGCCTTCTCGCCGCGCGAGTCCTTGGACACACCGATGATGCGACCTGGCAGCTTGCGGTGGTGCTTCTTCGTGGTCGCCATGTACGCGGCGTGAGGACCACCGTACATCATTGGCACACCGAAGCGCTGCGCCGAACCGATGGCGATGTCCGCGCCGATCTCGGATGGAGGGGTCAGCTGGGTCAGCGAGAGCAGATCCGCGGCGACCGACACGAGCAGACCGCTGTCGTGCGCGGCCGACACGAAGTCGCGGTAGTCATGGATGTCGCCGAACGTGTTTGGGTACTGGATGAGCACACCGCTGAACTCCTTCGCGGCGTCCGACCCGAGCTTCAGGTCCGTGAGCGGGTTGCCGACGACCAGGTTGATGCCCACGTTCTCCGCACGGGTCTTCATGACGCCGATGGTCTGCGGGTGCACGTCCGCCGACACGAAGTACGAGTCGCGCTTGCCGCTGGCGCTGCCGTGCGAGAGCGACATGGCTTCAGCCGCGGCCGTGGCTTCGTCCAAGAGCGAGGCGTTGGAGAAGTCCATGCCCGTGAGGTCCATCACCATGGTCTGGAAGTTGAGCAGCATCTCGAGACGACCCTGCGACACCTCCGCCTGGTACGGCGTGTACGACGTGTACCAGCCCGGGTTCTCGAGAATGTTGCGCTGGATCGGGAACGGCGTGAGCGTGTCGTAGTAGCCCATGCCGATGAACGACTTGATGGTCTTGTTCTTGTTCGCGATCGCGCGCAGCTTGGCGAGCGCCTCGCTCTCCGTGAGCGGCTCAGGCAGACGCAGCGGCTCGGCGAGGCGGATCTCCTTGGGCACCGTGGCGTCGATGAGCGCGTCCACGCTCGGGAAGCCGATCTTCTTGAGCATGAGCTCGCGGTCGCCGTCGCTCACGCCCAGGTGGCGCTGCAGGAACGTGTCCGTGAGCTGGAAGCGGTCGGACGAGAACGCGCGCAGCAGGCTGCTGCTGCTGGTGGCGGGGATCTTCGCGGCCACGCGCAGCTGCGCAGTCGGCGAGCGCTTGAGGAGCGCGCTGCGGAACATGGCGGAGGGGCTTGCTGCGTGCGCTTTGAGGGACGAAGTCGAAGTGGCCTCGTGGATCTGCAGAGGTTGACTGTCTGAGGTGACTGCTGGCTGCACTTGAAGCGAGGTTCTGAGGTTTTATGGCAGTGTCCAGCCTTCACACTTTAGGTACTACTGGATGACTGGATTGGATGAGTGACTCTCCATTTCTCCAGTTCTGGCTAGCTCCACACTCCAGAAGCGCACTTTTCGTCACTGCTGGTGTTAGGATGCTGTGATCCATTCAGGCGAAAAACCTCGGTGAAGTTGAGGTGAAACAGCTTGACACAGAATCAAGGCACTTGCAACATTCGCTGCTGCCACCAATCGACTCAAGCATCAGCGACTTGTGCCACCAACGGACCACGCATCCTTCGTCATCCTGTGCATGCGCAAATCATCTGGAAAGTGCTGGAGCAAATTGGGATGCAAAGATGGCGCAGTTGTGATGACGAGCGCGCCACCTCTTTGTTTGTCGCTGCGTCTGGATGAACCAACGCAAACTCTGGTGCAGCAGATCTTCTCCATTGCGGTGGTCGAGTTGTGTCTCAGATGAGCTCCAGCGAATATGAGCCGTCGGTGCCGCGCTCGAAGCTGCAGTTGGATCCGCATCGTTTGCCATCAACAGGGAATGCAAGCTGGAGCTCTTCAGAACCAGGACTGGAATGTTGGAGAGCCGCAAGCTCATTTTCCTCTTTTGCGTTCAAGATAAAGTCAAACGAACGAGCTGTGCATGTACAGTACCCCACCTCTGCAGAAATGCAGAAGTTAACATATCCAGGGACTTTACAACCACGGAGCTGCTGGTTCCCTACTGCGCAAAGTGCGCAGTCCAGATGGCTCGGAGCGCGACGGCCACCAGCAGCGCGTAGAGAAAGAAGAACACGTCGTCCAGCGACTTGCGGAACTTGATCAAGTAGCCTGTCAACAAACACAGACAATACGCACTGCCAGTGAGTTTCAACGCTCCTCTTCCACAGTGAAGTCTCCCGCAAAAGAGGCGAATGCGCACCTTTCAGCGCAGGCTTGCTCGAGAGCACGAGGTTCGCGACAAAGCCCAGGTCGTCTTCCTGCGGGTTCTTCACGTCCGGGAGGCTCAACGCAAAGTGCACGCTGCTGGCAATCGACGCGATCACCAGGCGCACGAGCAGCACGCAGAGGATCACTGGAGGGCGGTACACCAGCGACGCGAAGAACTCTGGGACGTCCCACACGTTCGGCAGGAAGCTGCTCGTGAGCGAGACGTTTGCCTCCTTGCCGCTGAATTGCGCCGACAGCAGGCGCTCGATGCGCTCAACCACAGGAGCGTCCAGCTGCGATCAAATAGCCAAATGTGGTTACTTGGTTTCTCACGAAATCGACCGAGATGTACAAGTGTGGCAAAGCATTTTGTACCTGCTCGCGCTCCATTTGCTGTCGAATCGAGTCCAACGGGAGACCCTGAGCCAAAAGCTCCTGGTACGAGATCAGGATTTGGTCTTTCGTGTCGAGATCCGTCGCGATGCTCGCCAAATCAATCGTCATCGCTGCAGCATTAGACAGCTCGCATCGTCAGCCTCAAATAACAATGCCAAGCCAGAAACGGACACAAACCGCAGAGGCAGACTCACCAAAGTACACTGCAGCAACGAAGATGACGAGAAGAATCGCCTTCTCCTCGAACGAGTGCAGCTTCAGCGCGAACGCGTGGCGACTGAACGTCGCAGGAGCCTTCGCTGCTCCATTTACAGAAGCCGAAGTCGAGGACGTTGCAGTTGCAGTCGCAGTCGCAGTCGCAGCAGCCGTTGGCTCGGATTTGGTTCTCGTGCTTGTCAACGGCGCCAAGAGCTCCTGCACGATGGCTTCTTTCTTCTGTCGACGCAGCGCAGCCTCTCGCCGTCTCTGCGCGGGGTCCGGACGCAACGCGAACCGCGGATCCGCAACCACTTCTGCTTCTTTGTCCTCGCTGGCTTGAACAACTGCGCTTTTGCTGTCCTCCGTGGCGTCCAGCAGCTCATTCAGCGCGCTGTCCATTTCTTTGTCCAGTGCAGACGCAGTGCTCTCGCTCTCGCTCTCGCTCTCCTTGAGCGTCGAGATCTGGCCCGTGACGAGCTTCAGGCGGCTCTCGCTGCCCTGCAGCACCCGCGCGCGACGCGCAGCGCGCTTCTCGGCCGCCGTCAGCACTCGCTCCCCGTCTTCTGTCGCCATTGTTGTTGTCTTGATCCACTTCTTCTCGATGGTGGTTCTGTTTGGAGTGGCTGTGTTCGTCTGCACAGTCAGATCTGCCTCACAAGCTTCTTCACTTGAATAAAGTATCGCGCATGTAAACAGCAGACCCTGTCTGAAGATGCTCTTCTGTTCAAAAGCAAGCTTTTGCCTCGAATGTGCTGTTCGAAAGCGCTTTCGTTTGCAACTGGCAAACCAGGTCAACAGCATCAGCTCAGTCACTCCAGCAGCACACAAGCAACATGGCAGCTGCGCGCGCACCTCGCGCGAGGACGAACCGCCAGCGCTCAGCACTCGCTCTGCTCTGCTCATGACGCTTCTGCGGATACACACGCGATCTATTCATTCGCGCGAGCGACGGCGTATTTATAAGCAGCAACATGTCCGAAGCAGGAGCGTGGAGATACATCGCGCTCGTGTGGCAGTCACCAACTCTCCATGTGAGCTCCTCGTCACCCAGCAGCCAAACTCCTTGATCGATCACTCTCCACATCCTGTACATACCAGTACGGCAACGTCGTCGGCTCGCTCCACCGTGGCGAAGAAGCCTTTGGATCCGCTCTCGTTGCTCGCAGAGACGGCGGTGCGTTCCCTCTTTCTCCCCATGTTGTGGCATCGCCTGTCACACTGTCCAATACCTCACTAACCCTCGCATTATTGTCACTGTAGGAAGAGCACATCAAGCTCGAGTGCGCGCGGCGGCGCAACCAGACGAGCATTCGGCGGCGCTCGTCGCTCCTGGAGCAGTACTATGTGCGCGTGCTGACGTCGCGCCTGCAAGAGCGCCAGGCGCAGACGCGGCACCACGAGTTCCTCGTGCGCAAGGACAACAAGGCGGCGGTGAACGTGATCATCGACCGCGTGCGTGAGGTGGCCGAGCTCTACTCGTCGACTCGCGGTGGTGGCGGTGGACGCGCGCACGCTGCTGGAGAAATGGGAACGCGACGGGTCTTCAACACGAGTGACGACGAGGACGACGACTCTATACGCGAAGAGGACGAGGGCTACGGCGGCGCACTAGAGCGAAGACCGTCGCGTCCGGGTTGTTGCTCGTACGCGTACGACACCATTCGGCATCGGCAGCGAGCGGCGGCGAATCTGATCAAGCGCAATGTGCTGCGCTGGGTGCGGTCGCAGGAATCGTTTCGCGACCGCGTGGAGGAGATCCAGTTCTTTGGGAAGACCGCGCACAGCCTCATGAAGGAGCTGACGAGCACGGCGAGCATGCGCCGCCCCACTGCGGTTGCGGCGTCGAGCGACATCTTCGACCTCGTGAAGGTGAAGCGCGACGGCATGTACGCGCACAGCATCGGGTTCATGGACCTGATGCACTTCTCCAAATATGTGGCGCTGTTTCCCGTGGACCAAGTGATTCGAACCATCGAAGAGCTCGAGATGAAGCGCTTTCTGTTTGAGAACCGCTGTGCGCTGAAGCTGCAGACGATCTGGCGGAAAGCGTGCAAGGAGTTCCAAGCGCGTCGCATGCGGGAGCTCGTGGAGGAGCTGCGGCTGCAGCGCGAGAAGCAAGCGCAGGAAGAGCGAGAGCGACTGCTGGATGCGAACAAGAGCAGCACGCCAGACACAAACGACGACAAACGCCAAGGGGTGATCTCGTCGTCCAAGAAGAACCAAGCGGCGTCGGTGGCCACACCGCCGTCGACCTCTTCGTCGTCATCATCATCATCGCGCATGTCGCCCCGAGGAGATGATCTGGCGCACGACTCTCAGTCTTCGACGCCGCAGAATGCTCGTCTTCGTGGGTCAGTGGCGGGGATGGGGGCGAAGCGGAACGAGTCCAAGTCACGAACAGCGGGCAACAATGATTCACAGGAAAGAAAGAAGCGGATCAGCACAGTGAAGAGCGTGAACGCGCGAGAACGCAGCAGGTTCGACGATGACGACAGCGACACGAAAGACGTCGAGAGCGCGTGGCAGTCGTTCTTGGACTCGACTGTGGGGCTCGACGATGATTCCAGTCTGATTTCCGTGACGGAGTTGTCTTCCGATCAAATGCCCGGCACTGGGGGTTCAGCCAAACAGCAGGTGGATGGGATAGCGGGAGTTGTGATGCCTCTGTCACTCGATGATGACTGGAAGAACTGGTCCGACGGAGATGAGAACGGCGCGCTGCGAGAAACGGACGACGACGACGAAGCGGATCTGAAAGCCGAAGAGAAGATCGCGCGCCAGCTGAGTTTGGCTGCGAGCACCGCGCTCCCGGTGACGCCTGCATCGGGATCTGTCACCGGAGACCAGGACGACAAGTTTCGCTCCAATCGTAGTAGCATGAAGAACGGCAACCAAGACGCTTCGAGCGCACATCGTAGGTCTGATCCGCCAGCTTTGGAGATTCAGTCAGCCGAACCGATTTCGTCAACACTGTCAACAGCATCCTACACGTTCCAGCTGGAAGATGACGCTGACCGAGCGAAGCAGAGAGAGGAGCGAAACGAGCCAAGCCCACAAAAACGGCTAGAGAGAAGAAACACTTGCGTGACATGGACTTTGGGACTGTCGCGAAGAGCAACTTGACGCTGCTGCAGCTTGTGGATCCGCTCGTGGCGACTGGAGATGGCGACAGTGGTGACGACGACGATGGTAGTGATCTGAACAACGAGTCGCAGCAACAAGGAAGAAGCGGTAAACCGGCCACGCACCTGCAG
Organism: Globisporangium recalcitrans; assembly: GCA_023333815.1. NCBI lineage: Eukaryota > Oomycota > Peronosporomycetes > Pythiales > Pythiaceae > Globisporangium > Globisporangium recalcitrans. The sequence goes on from JAASFO010000001.1 coordinate 124,531, forward strand.
TGCAAGGGATCGGCGAGAAAGCGGCGCGTCGCCATCATTAGACACTCGATTGTTGTGCGCGAGACAGAGCGGATCACGTACCCAGTTGGGAAGAACCAGCAGCGGGTTAAAGGAGGGATGAGAAAGCCAGGACTGCAAGATGAGGCTTCAAACGAAGCGAGAGCGAGTCCAGAAGAAGAGCCTGGTGGACGGTTCACGTACCCGGTTCAGAGTACGTTTGTGTGTTGCCTTCGTGAATCTCACTGTTGGTATGAGTGGCTGACTGTACACTGCTGAACAATATGTGTTTGCTTGTGGTGAATAGAGCTTGACATTCGGAAAGAGGTGGTCATGCGGAGGGCGTCACAGCGCCAGAGCACTGAGCCAGCAAACAGTCTTGACCAGCCGACCCCCACTGGACTGCCAAATAGCAGACGAACGACAGTCAAGAGGTTTGGCACCCACGCCGAGTGGCTCCGGTCGATGGGTCTGGACCAGGCGGTTTTGAAATCACCACGTCCGCCGCCGTCTCGACTGAAGACTCTGCAGCGACCTGGCGAGAACAAGACGTTGACAATGCAAGGTGATGGTGGTACACTGCCAAGCAACAGCAACAGGAAACAGCACATAAAGCCAGGAAGAGAGAGACGACTGAAGCGGTTCCTACCGACGCTTGACCGACACGCTGCTGAAATGAATGAGGCAAAGAGAGATGGCGATTCTTCAGACGAGGGAGTTGAGAACAAGGCGGATGCACCATCAAAACTCGAGAGCAGCAGCTCACGCCAAAGAGGAAGGTCAGGAAAGAAGTCCAAAGTGGCCGAGTCCGACGCAGACCCTAGCCGTGAGTCTTCGAGGCACTTGGCACCGCACATTGTGGGTGCTTCCCATGCGCGAGACCAACAGAGTGAACCAAGTGAAAGTGAAATGTCGGATGACTTTTCGAGGGATGCCGCCTCCGGAAGCGAATGGAGTGAGGACGGGACCAGCGAGAAGAGAGCGATGACGAAGCAGCACCTGCGAATGAGGATGGAGAGGGTGTTGAGGAGAAAGTGGCGCGGGAGCTAGCGCGAGTCCGATCAAGAGGAACGCCGCGTGCTCGAGTGCATTTTTCAGCCGAAATGGAAAAGAGACCACCGCCGCACTCTTCACAACTTTCGACACAAGTCGGTGCGAAACAGATCAAGAAGCGACATCTCGAACTAAGGGTCGCAGGGTTTGCGCAAGATGCTCCAGAATGCCTAGACCCACAGAGCAAAGCGCGTGAGAGCGATAATGATAGTGAGCGTGCATCCACTCTCGATGTCAGTCGCAGCGATGTCCATCGCGGATCGTCACATACCGACGGGAAAGTCAGAGCCAAAGTCAATTCGCGAAGACGACCTCGTCGTCACCGCTCTTCAGAGGCAGATGCTGGTGATTCTATGTCTGGAGCGCGTACGTCCCATTGCAGCTCTACGAGTGATGCCCGCGTCATCGCGCAGTAGACATTCCTCCGAGATCGCAAGACGGGTGCTGATCGGCTTTGTTTGGTGCCGCGGGATGTGCCAGGTACCGCGGTGCACCTTCCCCTGCATCGCTGAGTCAAGAGCCGCTGGACGCGTGAGCGAGAGCGCGAGCCCGTGCGAGACTGATGTTGCCATCGCGCGCGTGGATGTTCGTGGAGTCGATGGTGTCTTTCGATGCTGCGTGTCAAACCCTAGTTCCTCGATATGTTCACTATCGAGTCTTTCCTCTTCAACATGTTTGTGCTTGTATCGCTTTTCAAAGGTGCTCTACAACCAGCAAAGTGCACACGCTTTTTGCTACTGCTCCTGCTGACAGCAAGAATGCGTGTTTGAGAGCTTTTTCTCTTGAGAAAAGTATTGGCAAGCTGAAGCGGGTGGTAAGCGAGTGTGCAAGGATCGGCATGGGTTGAGATGGGTCGTTGATAGTTTGTGATTGAGAACGAAGTTGCCAAGTAAGAGTTTCGACAGCAATTGGTAACACAAGCTAATATTTAGCATCGTAAGCTCAAATCTCCGAACATGGTCAATATTCACGGATACAATACGGATCTTTTCATAGAAAAGACACGCTTTCTGGATATTTCATCCCCACAATCAAGCTCAGAAAACGCGTCAATAAAGGCAGCATGCTTTTTGCATGCATTTCCTGTTCAAAGTCAGCCTGTTTTTGGTGCATTCTTCAGAATATATAATACGTCAAAAAGGCGACTCGTTTTGATTCGAATTCACATCCAACAACCAGACCAAACTTGTATTAGAAACCTGCTGCATTTTTGACGTCAGATGGAGTCTCTGGTTGCTGAATACCAACCACTTGCCTGAAAGGAGCAACCAGCGATTCCCAGTCCGATTCCCCGGTTGCTCGTTACCAACTGCCAGCGACCGAAGAAGCAACCAGCAACAACCTGAGCGAGCAAGCAAACGAGCGAGCGAACGAACTGCGTGCATCCAGCCAGCATGAACAGCTCAGTGGAAGTGCAGCCACAGCAGCTCAATGGCAACGGCGGGCACCACGCGAGCGAGGAGGAGATCCTGTCGCTCTCGCTGAGCGAGTGTGCGGACGACGACGCGTCTGCGGCGGTCGGGCGACACGACGGGAGCGTCCACGAGGACGACGAGGCTGCGGTGTCCCGCGCGAACGACGCTGCGAGCCACCGCAGCCACTTCGAGAGCTCCATGGAGTCCTTCGCGGCTGCCAACGGGCTCTCCACGAGTGCGGGCGGTGCCACGGGCCACGGGGACGACGACCTCACGCCGCTGGCGATGCCGAGCTCGCCGTCGCTGCTGCCGCTGTCGGGATCCCCAACGTCTGCGGGGATGCACGCGCACCAGCACCACCAGATGCACCAGCAGCAGCAGTTTCACGCGCACCATCACCACCAACAGCAGCAGCATCATCATCAGCAACAACAACATCACCAGCAACACCAGCACCAGCTGCAGCAGCAGATGCAGCAGCTTCAACAACAGCAACAACAGCAACAACAACAGCAACAACAACAACAACAACAGGCGCGACAGAACCACGTGCTGGGCAACCTCGCGATGAACATCCTCGGTGTGCACGGCACCGGGAGCTTGGCAGACAACAACTCGGTGCAGTCGTATTTCCAGCACGATCCGGAAGCCGCGCTTGCTGCGAGCGTGAGCAACTTCACGAGAGAGTTCACGGAGCTCCAGAAGAGCGTCGCGGTGTTGACGGACGACCGGCGCCTCGCTGACGACCTTGGTGCGAAGCTGGAGACGCAGCAGCAGCATGCTACTGCCACGGAAGGGCTGTCCAAGTCCGAGCTGAAGAAGCGCAAGAGCAGCGCGAACGTGAGCATCGACCTGCAGACGAAGATCCGGCTCATTGAGCTCGCGGAGGAGTACCAGTACGATCCGAAGGCGACGACGCGAACCAAGCAGGAAGGCGGCGGCGGCGGCGGCAGCAACAGCAGCCTCGCGACCTCGAAAGACCAGATGAGCGGCATCCGCTTGGCGGCGCAGTTTGGACTCAACAAGAGCACGGTGAGCCGCATCCTGAAGCGCAAGGACGAGTTCAAGAAGGCGTACTACAAGGACAACATCTCGGGCTGCTCCAAGCACATCAACAAGAAGTCCAAGTTTGAGAAGCTCAACCGACTGGTCGAGAACTGGTTCGACATGACGCGCGAGAAGAAAGTGGCGGTCTCGGACACGCTCATCCGCGACGTGGGCAAGCGGTTCGCGGAGGAGCTGGGCATCGACGACTTTCGCGGCTCGAACGGCTGGGTGCGCAGTCTGCGCAACCGGAAGGAGAACCAGGCGCGCAACATGTCGCTGGAGGCCATGGAGCGCGAGAAGATCAAGAAAGACGCCGAGGCGATCGAACGCATGCGCTCCGTGTTTCCCAACGGGATGAAGGACATGGCGGGCTTCTTCAAGGACCTGTCGACGTTTCTGGAGAAGGACTGCGGCGGGGTCATCGGCGGCGAGAGTAGCAACAATGCCAATAGCAGTAACCTCAGCGTCGCTGCTGGTGGCGGCATCGACGGAGCGGGGGCAGTCGAGTACGCGGACCTGGACGACGACGACGCGCTGAAAGAGGAGGACAAGGTCGCGGAAGAGTTTCTTCGGAAGAAGATGGTCGAGTCGCTGCGCGCGTGGTCCCACGAGCTCATGGAGTCGGAGCTCTCGCGGCTGAAGAAGCGCCTCAAGCCGCGCCAGGTCGCCAACCTGTAGGAGGAGAGTAGGTCAAGCAGCAGCGTCAGGATTAGGAGGTGCGTTTTGTATGTTTCTGTGCCCATTGGATTTGGATTTAGGAAGGGAAGATGCATGATGCTAGTGGTGATGAGATCTAACCAGTTAATGCAGTCAGGTTCAAAGCCAGCTCTGCTATCCCTGAAACGAGCCAAATGCCTCGCTTCTCAACCGCCATCGCCGTTTCGAACCTCCTCTTTCCAGAATGGATGAAGCCAAAACTTGGGTTTGAAAATGGTCTCCACACTTTCTTCACCTACTCGCAACAGTCTACACAGAGCAGCCAGCAGAGCAGCAGATGGCACGATGCGCCGCAACCGGAGGGTGTTTCTGAAGAAAGATCCGCTGGACCGAGCCGCGGGCGTCGGTCTCGCGCTGCGTCCAACCAGAGCCCACCAGGTGGGGGCGGAGGCGGACTGCCAAAGCTACATGGAGACTCGAACGCGCAGCCTCAACCTGGAGTTCTTGCTGCTTCCCATGGACCGACGCTCCATGCTGAGAAAGCGATCGACTTCGACGAGATCCTGTACTTCACGATCGCAAAATGGGCGGCGCAGATGAACGAGCCAACTCTGTGCGTACACATACTTTAGCAGAGTTTGCCTGGGATAGCGCACTGCAATCGCCGCCAAGGATCGCTAACAATGGTCGTCAACTGTTCACGAACTTGGTCGACAAACACAGGTCTGAGGAAAGCAAGATGACGCGGATCTGGCAGTCGCTGCTGCGCCATTCGGATGTGGGACGATTCGAGAGCTCGGAGGCGCCACCAAACCGGATTTGCTCGGCGTTGTGCTTGGAAATCATTCGGCAGGTGAGTCGTCGCCATTGGTTTTTAGCTGCGACTGTATCGCACATGGGGGCAAAGTGTCCTCATCACTTGTCCATGGGACGCGCAGATCTTGGAGGCGGGTGGCGCGTCGACGCTGCTCTGCGATGTGATCGCGGGCGGACTTGGGAACTCCATCTACGTGCGTTACGACCCAAGTATCGCCTATCATTCGCAGCAGCAGTACGCAGACGTGGTCGCGGAGCAGCGCGTGGAGCTCGAGCGGAGGCAGCAGGAGATCAAGGACCTCCACGACGAGCAAGAGGCGAAGGAGGGTCAAGCGAACCAGCAGCTCGTCACCGCGACAATGGTCTGATAGCTGCCATTCTCGACATCGCTGCTATTGGAGTTCTAACCGTGTGAGTGTGCTTGACTTTTCCCAGACTCTCAAGAAAATGGACTCGTCGCTCCGGCTCACGGCGGTCGCAGAGATGGTCTCGCCGTTCCTGTGCGACGACCTCTTCCTCGTGCTCTGGAACACCATGGCGACCGCGCGCGCAGTGGAGATCGTCGAGGACGAAGCCTCTGCTGCAGTCAAACAGATTGGAGACGGAGGCAGTGGACTCGAACTCTCGATGGACGACACGCGGAAGCGCGCATCTGTGCTGGCGAACCTCGTGCTGCAGGAGCGCGTGCGGCTCGTGTTGGCTTTCTGGCAGACGCTGAGCGTCGAAGAGCAACAGGTGCTGCTCAAGTCCTTCCAGCCCAAGGAAGAGAGAGTGTTAGCAGTAACAGGCAAGCCACGAAGCTCAAGGCAGTGCTGCGCGCTTGAGGAGATGTACATGGCAGAGCAGATCCACCACCGTCGTCAGACGACGCGGGATAACCTGCTTACTGGACAGGCAGGACAAACCGAGCAGCCCGTGCGCCAGCCAGACACCCCGCTGACACCGCTGGGAGGACCACAGTTCCGCCGACCGACAATGGCGGTGCGCAAGCGACTCATGTCCAACTTTGCGTTCATCAACCACCAGTCTCGCCCGCAGAAGAACGCCATAACAGAAGAAGGTTCGAGTGATGCTGCCCAGAGCCGTCACCAGACCATCTCGATACCCGAGGTGCTGCTTGGAGTGATCGGATCCCATCCATCGTCCCAGCACCAGAGCCACCCCAGGACGAATTTGTCACTGGCGGCGATGGAGAATCTGTCGGTCGAGCAGCTGAAAGCCGTCCACGAGGCGGTTTTGCGCAGGTGCGAAGACGTTTTCGCCTTGCTCTGCGACGAAGACGACGACGACGACGACAATGGCGTAGAAGCAGCCAACTCCACAGGAAAGGGACAATCTCAATCACAAACAGCTGCTGCAATAGGAAACAGCATCTGCGAGGCGAAGCGCGGTCTGTGCGATCTCCTGTGCGCGTACCTGGAGCCGCGGACGGGATTCTAGAGACATTTGCCCAGAGCGAAGACGCGCGAGAGCGAAAAAGACGCGCCAAGCTGGAGCTCGACGACGACAGCGGCACGAACGCGCTCGTGCAGACAATCATCCAGCGGCAGAAGCGGAACCCGTCGCTGCTCGTGAACGCGATCAACCAGAGTCCCGAGATCCTGCTGAGCGCCGTGGCGCAGAACCTGGGCATCCTGCGGTTCACGATCACGAAGCTCGCGGGTCCAGTCAAAAGGTTCCTCAAGTTAGACCCGAAGGCGTGAGATCACCTCGACGGACTCGTGCAGAAGAACCGAGACGTGCAGTTGCTCTGGGGCACCAACACGTCCACAGCTGATATGGTGACTGGGGTTGGCGGCAACGCGGGCATCGAGGAGCACCTCTCTGCTGCTGGTTTCGGTGTCGGGGACACGGCAAGAGCGTCACAGTAGTCGGAAGCTCGTACCTACTGGGCTGGTTCACATCGCACACAGTCGAGCTCTCGACGCTGTTCCTGAGCCAGTCGGAGCTGCTCAAACAGCTCTTTGTGGAGATGCACCAGCAGGCAGATGTGAGCTCGTTCAACCGGCTCATGCTGCAGTTGCAGAACCACGCACTATTTACACATGGCTACACTTTGCTTCAGCTTCACATTTGACAATTTTGACACACATCGTCGGAAATGTAGATAATGAGTCTCATTGTGAGGATGATCTGGTGAAATAGTCGATTGTCAGCAGCTAAACAGTTGAAGATGGACGAAGCGTCGACGCCAAGAGCTCCCAGCGGAGAGCTCTTCGTGCGTGTGAGCAGCGCGGCGATGTGCGGCAAAGGCGGCTTGCTGGATGGCGCGCGGTCGTTTCTGTCGGACGAGCTGCTGCTGCTCCGCTAAAGATGCTGCTGGTACAGGTGAAGCACCTCGCCAAAGCAGCGAAAGCGAGAGCCGCAGTAGCGCACGCAAAGATCAGCACGGAGAGCGTTCTCGCGAGCTGCGCGCGCCAGAAGAAGCTCATGATCGAGGACCTCCGGTCGCTGCAGCGCGTGTTTTGGACGCGAAGCCACGAACTCTGGGCAGAAAGTGGCGGCTTGGACGGAAAGGGGAAGAGCAGCCTGAGTCCAGAGAGACAAGATCAGCATTATCGACAGCAACATGGCACGAAGACAGTCTCTGCGGTGCATCCCCCGACTAGAGCGCAGAAGCTACTTGGAGAACTGGAGCGCGTGCGCCACCTGGAGACCAACAAGGAAAGTAATACAACGACAGCGTTTTCTCCCAAACCCAAGCCGAGGCGCAACCCAAACGTTGGAGGCAGGCTGGCACGCAGCAATGACTACCCTGCAAAGTAAAACAAATTGATGGCATTTACAGCCCACTTTACTACCTCCTCTTACTTTGGTACTGTAGCTGACTTACTCAGGCTTTAAACTCAATCACGTACTGGTGCAGCGCCTGGGAGCCCGTGTTCTGGAACGCGTGGATGCAGCGTTGCTCGGCCGGGTCCACGTCCACGAAGCGGAACTCGCCCGCGGTGAACTGCGTCTCGCCCTTCTCCTGCAGCTGCGCGTCCAGATCGCGCGTCGAGCCGCTCGAACGGTTGATGAACACGTACGGGTGCTGGTGCTCGTGCAGCTCGCAGGTTCGCTGCGGCTCGACGCAAAAATCCCAGAGGTTCACGAGCGCGTTCGAAAGCAGGAGTCGCGTCGCGATGGCGCCAGCGGGCTTCTGCGGGAGGTCCGCTGGCTTGCGGATGCGGTTCTGCTCAGTCGACGGGTGAGGGAGCAGCGACAGCGCAAAGTACCCACTGGAGGAGGAGTCCCCAGCGAGGATCTCCTCCACCCCACGCGTGTGCGAGCCAGGCACGTACACGAACGGATGGGACGTGTTGGGACCGACCACATCGGCAGGCAGCAGCATCCGCGCCACGGGAGGGGTCGGAAGCTGTGCGAGCAGCTCTCGGTCCTTCTGCAGCAGCTGATCCGGGCTCGCGTTCGCGTCGGGTCGCAGTTCCCACAGCGCGAAGCGGTCTTGCACGACGAGCGGTTGCGTGTGGAGACCGCGCTGACGCAGTTGGCGCAGAGGGAGTCGCGGAGCAATAGCGGATCGCATGTTGTTGCTTCTTGTGGTTTAATGCTGTGAGCTGCTCGCTCGTCTGAAAGCTTCCACTTTCTGCACAAAGGCAACCCGTATAGTGGCCCCTGTCCTTGAAGTTTGTGCTTTTCTTTGTTTGAAGGGGTCACTATTCGGGTGGCTTTCTCAGTTTTCTTTTCTCAGGATTTCTCAGGTGTGGCGCGAAAGGTTGCGAGGCGATTTGCATTGTTCGTGGAAATGACTCTATTGAGGATCTGCTGCCTTTTGCACGTTGATTGCTGTCGATCGGTCTGTGTCACAACCTCGAAGGAGCTGGAGGCAATTGGTCACGACAACACGCTCATCTGCGTGGCAGCAGTGGCGACTGACGCGGATCCGATGTGGATCATTTATCACCAGCGCAAAGATTCACCCAAAGCGTTCCATGATCCTGTCGACAAGACGACGTCGAAGACTTCGATGTCAGAAGTGAGCTGCATTCGATCTTCGGCGTTGCGATCCGTCTTGCTTCTGTTGCACTCGACGTCCCAGTCTTCCATTCGCGTCTTTATTTGTTTGGTGTGTGTGTTGTCTGTTGATACTTTTGACACTTTGAGACGCTCATCTGGTGACCAGATGAGCAACCAACCAGGCAACTCGTTGAGTGCTCTGCTTGGTTTACGACCGCTCAAATGTTTCCAGATCAAAATCCGCCAACCTTTTACAACTGGATGCTGCTCACACTGAACTCTGTGCTGGTTGTGGTTCGAGGTCCATTTGCGGACGTTTCAGTCCAGCTGATGAAGAAGCGAAAGAGAGAGAAAGAGAGAGGAGCGGAATCCACCGCAAGCACGCAACTGGTGAGTGAGTGGCCAGACTTGCATGCACCCCCATCCTCAACGAGGCGAAGGGCGGACTGAAGCCTGTCGCTTGCTTGTCACTTGCTTGCTTGCCCTGTGTTCTTGCGATGGTTGTTGACATTCAGCCAGTCGAGGACGCGAATATCCGGCTGGGTCGTGGAGAGCCATATTGCTGGGACTCGCAGTCACAAATATCAGATTGCGGCAACCCATCTCGTCCTCTGACGCTGCACGTGCTGGTGGTTTAGTAGGGACGGGGTGACGACTGCGCCGTGCCAGCTGGTGGCAACACAGAGGCGTCCAGCTGCACGCGCAGCACCGCATCCGGGATTTCGGGTGGCTCCTGAAATGCTCATCTATTGATCATTCAGGGTCGGAAATAATCCAGTTCGCACACAAAATAGCGAACTGAAACAAAAGCGAGCCGTCCGCAAATAAATCCGAGCTGTGCCGCATCCATCCGCGATGACTGACTCGCGTCGTCTCTCGCTGCCGGACTTGTCGATCTGCGTCAGCCGAGTATCCGGTTGGCGATGCTGTTAGTCGGAGGCTCTTTGCTAATTAAAGCGCGACCTGAATATGACACCAGCACCGCGCGGAAAGCAAGCGCAAGGTGGTGAGCCAGCTTCAGTGTCATTAGTAGTTTTTGGGTTTGCTTTTTTAAAATGGCTGCTCCAGATCCTTATTGTGTCTAAATCTGCGCTCGCTCTCTATAAAAATAGTGGCCAAAATCAGATCGGTGCTATATTTGAACTGGATAGAGCAGCTGCTGAATAGCTGGCAACTCGAAAAGCAGATAAAGCTCAGGCTCGCATGGCGATTGCTTCGAAGTAAGCTTCACCAGCGTCTGTTTAGGGGTTCTGCACGCGCTCTCTTCTCTTCTCTCTCGCTCTGAGAGCTGTCGGCAGCAGGCGCAGCTGCACACAGCGGACATGTGACACAACATCAGTTTGCAATTCTCGCGCAGGTCTCCAGTCTCGACTGCAGGTCCACAGAAGCAGGAGCTCTTCGTCTTCTCCCTAATCTCTCTCTCATTTCGATCCCTCTCGCTCTCTCGGCTCTCGCCCACATCCCAGTTCAGAACCAAAAATGATCGCAAGCAGCAACTACCAAGAGATGCAGGCTGGCTCGCCGTCGGCACACTCGCTCGCGCAAGTCGCCGGCGAAGGCAAGCGTCCGTACTACGGCAAGTGCCAGTACAAGACCGGCAAGTGCTTCAACGAGCGCGCGCTCAAGCGCAACGGCGACGCGCACTCGCTCTGCGAGGAGCACCGCATCAAGCAGAACCTCATCCAGCGCCGCAGCGACCGCAAGTACCAGACCGTGCACGCGATCCGCCGCCGCGAGCGTTCGCAGCGCCGCGCGGTGCTCAAGAAGCAGGTGTCCATGGCCGTGGCGCAGCAGCTCTTCTACGAGCACCAGCAGCAGAAGAGCATCGGCATTCAGCAGCTGAGCGCAGGACACCCGCTGAGCACGCTCGTCCCCGCACATCCGCACCACGCACTGCACTCGGTTGCGTCACTGGCGCCGCCGATCCAGATCCCGGACAAGATGGGCTTGAGCCACTTCATCGGCGGCTCGTCGTCCTTTCTGCCGAGCGCGGAAGGTCTGGCGTCCCCGATTCTATCTTTCGCGGCATCGTCGTCGCGCAGCTTCGCGGAAGGATCCTCCTCTGCTGAGCGCGAACACAAGATGGAGGGGGACGACGACGACGCGGATGACGCGGAAGACGAGCGAGAGGAGAGCAGCAGCAGTGCCAGCGCCACCGCGCAGCAGAGCCGTCACAAGCAGAAGCAGCTCCAGCGCGAGATGACGGCGTCTGCTGCAGATCACGTGAAGGAGGAGAACGCGTCGCCCACGGGCATCGACGACTTCACTCCGGACTCGTTCCTGTCCATCTGCATCTCTGAGGAGGACGGCGACGCTGCGTACGCCAACCTCGTGCCGATCATGTCGACCATGGGCGAGAAGGAGATGTGGACAGAGGACGACATCGAGTTCCTGCAGAGCCTGCTCCTGGCTTGAGCGAAGAGCCAGCGAGGAGGCGCCAAACGCATAGATCTCTCTCTCTTCTTTCTTATCAAAATATTTAGCGCCGTGGCGCTTGCCTATATGCACACACCACATAACTTATTACAACCACAGAGCTGCATGCAGTCCCACTTTTCCGATCTTCCGCCACCCTCAGTTGCTGATCCCTTGACAGTGCCTTACCTTTTTGGTTGAGTGACGTGCTGACTGATCTGTAACAGATCGAGGACTGTGATCCAGTGGACGCCAGTACAGTACACAGCTCTTCAATGTGCAAAGTTGAATGGATACACAATTGGCAGATGGACCACTCTGGTGCGCGTTCGTCGCCAGATCGAAAGTCCCACTCTCACTGAAGAGATCACTTCAGAGTTGCCCTTTCTGAAGTGCCAAGAGCCCCTTCGAGACGCCGAAAGAGACGAATGAGCCGAAAGAGACGAATGAGGCATCCAAAGATCCCAAAGGCGTCCTCTTTCTCTCTCTCTCTCTAGCAAATACAGGCTCAGTGTAATGGCGGGCGACAAGCAGCGCCGTTTTGTACGTACGGGTGATTGCAGGCGCGCGAAAGAAGCGGCGCTGCAGGAAGAAGTTTCTTTCTGGGGCCGCCAAGTCACGCATGACACGATTGTTAATACTGCCGCAAAGTCAGGGTAGCGGCGAGCGAGCCACTATACTGCATGCGCGTGCACAGTGGGAGGCAACTTGAACAACAGTTTTCCAACAGTTACCACAGAGCCACCCGCCTGCCGCCACTGCGATCTTTCTCCGCCAGTCGCCCCATGCTTGCACAACACACTCGACGGCGGATCTTTCGGATCCCTTCACTGTCTCTCTTCTTGGCTTTCTGTCTGGTAACTGCCTGACTATCCGCTCGTTCGGTCTCTGGCTCGCGTGGCGTGACAGGAAGAGCTTCTGAGATCTCGTCAGTGAGTGCAAACCCAACGCTACACGGAAAGAGAGAGAGCGTCCTAAGAATTGCTGATCCAGTTTTGCCGCGCATCACCGCCAGCGAGTGAACCGATCGCTGCTGCATGAGGCGTTCATTCCCGATTTTGCCTCTTCCAGCAACAGTCGATCAACTTCAGCAGTTGCCTCTCTCTCTCTCTCTCTCTCTCTCTCTGTCCTCCGACTCCACCTCGATGACCATCATGAGCAACTTCTCCCACTGCCACCGCCGCGTCTCCGCCCCGCATGCCAGCGCCTCGGCTCGATCTGCCTCCACCACCCCATCTGCGTGTCCAACGAGCGCAACAACGCTCCCGCGGATCCAGACGCTCTTCCCAGAGACGACGTGGGCTCCGTCTTCACCGCCGATGACGTCGCTCTCAGCGCACTTCCACGAAGCTGAAAACCACTGTCGAAGTCCACCAACGTACCCGTATCGCAAGTGCGTGCTCGACGTGGCGATGACGCCAACGAAGACGATCCTGAAGCGGATCGAGACGCCAGTGACCAAGCCGCGCAAGCCACTGTCGCTCTTTGATCTGCTCTCGGTGGACGCGGCTCTGTCAGCAGCAGCGAAGAAGTCGTGCAAGACCGGCGTCTACCATCGACGCCAGTGTGGCGTCCCCGACTGCCTCAAGTACGCGCTGAGCGGGGGCTTCTGCATCCGCCACGGCGGCGGCAAGCGCTGCAACTACGACGGCTGCCAGACAGTGGCTCAGAGCGGCGGGCTGTGCAAGGCGCACGGCGGCGGAAGCAAGTGCAAAGTTGCGAATTGCTGCAACGTTGCGCGACGCAAGGGCTTCTGCATGAGCCACGGCGGCCGCCAGCCCTGCAAGGTCAACGGGTGCGCCAAGTGCGCGCACGGCGGCGGCTACTGCATCTCCCACGGGGGCGGCAAGCGCTGCGCGTCGCTCGAGTGCGTCAAGAGCGCGCAGGCGGGCGGCTTCTGCTACAGCCACGGCGGCGGCAAGCGCTGTTCGGCGCCGCAGTGTTTCCAGGCGGCGCGCAAGGGCGGGCTGTGCATCCGCCACCGGAAGTCCTTCCACTATGTCGGCAGCAGCAGCGGAAGCGTGTAGAGGTCGGAGCTTCTTCTGTGAGTATTTGCGTTCGGCGATGCGAATGGCTTTTACAGAGTTTTCTTCTTTCGTATCTGCCGTCCGCACTTTGTGTTTTGGATCGTCTTTCTTATTGCAGTGGTTTCTAAATGTCATAAAAATCCATTGTGCTAGGCTATTGAAATGGGTTGACAGCTGAGTTGACCACTTGGCTACGGGTTTGCGGGTCACGGGTTTGTCTTTTGAGTCCGCAGAAACCCGATTGGATGAGACCATCACTCGTCAATTGTCCTTTTCGACTTGCTCTTTGTAGGACTGAGTCCATCCTCCCACAACCGATTCGACTTTCACTTGTGAGTGATGGTGGAAGTTGTCACTGAGAGGTATCTTAATTCATTGCACTGAGTGGAAAGAGTGGAGCATAAAAGTAGAATGCACTGGCTTCGGTTAGTGTGTGTGAAACAGTCAGTTTGTTTGAGTGCTCATCCCCTCAAATGTGATTGGATCACAGACCTTCCACTGTGTTTCACGAGTGTATGCATTTATACAGGGCAGATGCACAGCATATCTAGATCTCGCTCATCGGGTTTTGGCGTGTACAATATGGTACAGTGACATCGAGACTCGGAGCTGGCTGTGTGCAGAATGGCAGAAGGGTGAGCAGGGGCAGGAGCACGACCTCGCACTGTGGGGTCGCTCTACCAGACAGAACAAGAGCAGCACGCTCTTTGACTTGCTTTTTGCGTCATCTGCACTCGCTTCTTCCTTCTAGCGAGCGCTCATTCTTCTTTTTGAGCCACCAGCAGCTCCTCCAGGTTTCCAGCGCCGCCCGCTCGAAGCTTCTTCTTTCTCTTCCGACCACCCCGTCGCGCGTCAGTCAAGCCGAGAAGTTCTCGCGCCGCTTGAGTGTCGACCCCCACGCCGCTCGAGCCGCCGCTTCTCGCTTTTCCCCGCCGCGCCCCCGGCTAGTACTCTGACCAAGTTCCCTTCCGGCTTTTACCAACCGAAGAACTACCAGGATGTCGTTCCCAGCTACAATTTCTCAAGCCTCTCACGTGTTGCGGATTCGATTCAAGATGGATCAATCCCCTCTGTCCCGTCTGGGACAGATAAACGAGGCTTAAGCGCCTTGTTTCAGCCCTGCGAAGCTCTGAGCAGCAGCAGTCGGCGATGGGATCTGCTGTGGGATGTGGACACCGACGTCGGCGGCGCGCTGCGCGATGCTTCCAGGGCTCCGGGCTGCCACGCGAGTGGCGGTCCAAGTGGAGTGTTTGAGTTTGTAAAAGAAAAACAAAAAGATGGTGAGTGCGGCGACGTCGAAGACTCGATGAATGTCGATGATCTGAGCGAGCTGCTCACGCACATTGAAGCCCAAGAAGAAGACGAAGGAGTGGACTTCAGCGTCTTTATCGAAGACGAAGATGCGCTGAACGTGGAAGAGATCAGTGATGTGTTCTCTGCGCTGGAGGATGTCGCGGGCGACTTGTTGCCTCTGGCTAGCAGCAGCAGTGGAGCACTCACGTGGCGAGAAGACGAAGACGCCCAGAATGTGGATGCTGTCTCGGAGCTGTTTACCAGTCTGGAGCAAGCTGGCGCCGAAGAGGAACGATCTGTTTCTGAAGAGGATGCGTGTGATGCCGCCAACGTGGACGAGGTGTCGGATCTGTTCTCGTCGCTGGAGGAGCGCAGTGCCGACGACGAGGCTACCGAAGCCTTTCAAGCGGAGATCGAGAGAGAAGACGCAGCAAATGTGGACTCGATGGCGGACCTGTTTTCGGCTTTGGAAGATCCGACACGCAGCGGAGGAGATGGTGTGGACAAGCTGACGCAGTCGGACTGGATCGACTCTCTGGAAGTGGACAACATGTCGAGTCTGTTTTCAGAGATGGAGCGGAAGAGCGTGGCGCCAGTTGTTGCGGCTCCGGAACCATTGGCGCCGGCTGCGACAGTGGACTCGCGTATTTTCGTGCCGAAGTTTTCCGTGCGGATCGAAGGCAGAGCAGCAGCCGCAAGAGGCAGAGTTCATCCAAAGCCGCAGGTGCTTCTGGGCTCTTCGTCCTCATCGTGTGGCGGCTCTTCCCGTTTGCTTGCTGGTCCGCCGGTGTTCCTCGCAGGTCCGCCTCAGCTTTTCGCTGCGAGCTCGCTGTCTCGTGAAGACCGTGTGGAGCGGTGGAAGGAGAAGCGGAAAGCGCGAACGTTCGTGCCGCGCGAGCCCGACGCCGTCGTCTCCGACACGCGCCGGGCGTGCGCCGCGAAGCGCCAGCGCGTGAGAGGCCGCTTCACGAGCGAGAAGTGCGCGTTCGTGTCGATCACCGCTCTTCAGAAGTCGTAGTTTGCGTTTCCTCGCAGTCGTCAGTTGGACACCACGTCCGCATTCGCCATCTGCCCTTTCGTTTTGCCCACTTTTACAATAACGATGAAAACACTCCATTGAACTTTACAGATAGATCGTGTCAGCGTGTGTTGCTCCTGTTTGGTCCCTCAGAGCTCGGATGCTCGTTGAAGATGGAGACTGCCTGCCGTCCTCAGGAGCTTCGCACGAGAGTTTTCTGCTTGCGGAGGGTGCGACAGAATCATGACAGAACGAACGCCTTCACCACAGTCTGAAGACAGACATCCAGAATCGCAAACGTGGAACATGAGAGTGGCAGCGAAGACCGTACACGAGCAAGCGGATGAGTTCATGGCAGGCGGCGTGAAGGCTAGCGCAACAGCACAACCAATCTATGCTGACGACAGTGCGTGCGGATGCTGTATGTTCGGACAAGAGCGTCAGGTGCAGGACGCATGCTGCAAAATGGTGCAACTCGAGTGAGGGTGGTGGTTGAACGCTGCAACATGCTTCTCGAAACTCAAATGCAGACTGACTGATTAAAGTGAACGCTCGCCTGCTTTCTCGAAGTCGTCTACCGAGATAGAGAGTCAGGAAAGGGGATACTTAAATCAAGTAGTGCAGGAGTCTGCCTTATGAGATGAGATGCTCATGAAAAAGCAGTTGCTGTCTTTTTCTCAAACACGCCATTTCCGAAAAACGATTCCTCACCTATCATTCGCTCATGATTGGCTGGAACTCAGAAGAGAAGCCATTCATTGGTGGAAATGGATCACCTGGAGCTGGATGTGCAACTCCTCACCTGTTTGAACGTGGTTCGTTGAGCACATGACTCGTCGTCGTCGCTGCTTCCAGCAAACAAACACAAACGAAAAAGCTGCACTCAAGCGCAAGGAAGGAAGGAAGCGGCGAGCGAACGCGACGCGCGCAGAGACTGACGGATGCTCGCGCGACTCATGGCCGCGACATCCAGCATCACGCGAGGCAGCAGCAACCAGAGCAACAGCAACACAATCCCCGCAAAAGCGGTGTCTGACAACAACAACAATGGCAACAAGGTCGCTCCAACTAACGACCACATTGACAACAACTCCACCCTCAGTAGCAACGACAACAACAACAACAATGAAGAAGAAGAGGAGCGCGTGTCACACCGCGTGCTCGGCGTCGGCTGGGCGAACATGTGCGTTTGTCTGCGTCCTGCCATTTCGTCTCGACCTGCAAAGCATCAATAATGCTCAACATGCACTCTGTCTGTGCCTGTGTCCATGTCTGTGCATGTATGGTACAGGAGGAACGAGGTGCTCGTGTTACCCGCAAGCGCCGCCAAGAGCAACGTGCTCTTCTTCCCGGGCGACGTGCACGACTTCCGCGCCAACATGCTCAGCGGCGCGTACCACGAGTTCGCCGACTTTGCGTACGAGCGCGTCGCTGGCATGCTCGCCAGCAAGTTTGGCGACTGCAACGTGTGGGTGATCCGCCCCGCGCGCTTCCACCAGCACGCGTTCAGCTGCTTTGACAACTTTGTGGACGCGAACGAGTTTGGCGCCGCCACGTCCTGTACGTGCTGTGCTCCAGTGTCAGCAGTGTCTTGCTTGAGCTTGCTGCCGCTGCTCATGTAGCTGAGTCACTGACTCTGTGTTTGTGTGAATTGGACATGGCGAACAACAACAGACAGCAGCGCTGGGTCCGCGATCAAACACCTTCTGGCGCTGCTGGAGAATGTGCGCGACACGCTGCAGCAGCAAGGAGGTGCGATTGATTTGCCTTGCTGCGAAATGGAGTGATGGTGCAATGACCTTGCTAAGTAGTGCTTGCTCTTGTGTGTATTGTATTCCACTGTGCTACAGTGAACGCATCCACAGATCTGCCGATCCACCTCGTGGGCTTCAGCAAGGGAGCGATCGTGCTCAACCAGCTGGTCACTGAGCTCGCGATCTGCAAGCGCGAGGGCTTCAAATCCAACAACAGACGAGAGGCGCAGCTCGCCGACGTCTCGAGCTACCACAAGTTCTTCTCTCAGGTACAAATATGCACTCGCGTTGAAATTGCTGCTGCTGTCGATTGTGGTTACGTAGCACTAACAACTTATGCCTCATCGTCATGCTTTTGACTTGCTGCTCTGTAGGTCAGCTCGATCCACTGGGTGGATGGGGGAAACGGCTCAAGACGCGGTGTTGTCCCTTCCGACGAGCGCGCGCTATCTGCAGTTCACGACTTTAGGTACAAAGAGAGAACCCACTCAGTCGTTTTCTAGGCTTTTGCGAAATGCTGTGTTTGCTGTTCGGGAGGTAATTATACTCACTAATACTTGCCTGCTTGTCGCCACTCAGCAACGCGAGGCTTCTTGTGCACATGACCCCGTACCAGTACGAGTCGACGGATCGTCCGTGGATCAAACAAGAGATTCAAGAGTTCATCCATCAGATGCGGCGACACCAGGTCGACGTGCAGCTCAAAATGTGAGATCGAAATAATCGGGTTCAAAGTGGTATCCTTGGCCAAGTGCTGACTCCCTGTGCGTCATTTGTGCAACTTCAGGTACTACGACGGCGAAGCAGGCTCGATCCACTCGCATTTCCAGCTCTTGCAGGATTTCGAAGTGCAAAGTGCGTTCAGCCAGTCGAAAATCAACTCGTTCAGCTCACCCGAGCACTCGCTGCCGCATATTCACATCCAGAAACTGTGAATGAACCACGACGACGACGTGAAACGCGCGTGTCTGTGGGTGTGTGTTGGATCGTTTCCCTCTCTGTGCGCAGCAGCATCAGCAAAGCAGCAAGTCGAGATGGCCAGCGCTTTTCTTCTCCGCCACGACCACGACCGCCACCTCCCATCGCGACCACGTTTTGCTGCGCAGTGGCGTTCCCGTTCTCCCCCATTCCGTAGCAGTTGTGCTCACACGTTGTGAACATTTGATATTTATTGTGAAGAACTAATACCACGAGACAAATCCCTCACGACTCACGAGCTTGTTCTTCATGTAGGCAATGCCACGTTCTCAAGATCAAAGAGGAAGTGTGGGCGGTCAATGTCCGAAGTGCACCAAGCAAGCAAAGTGCAACCGGCTGACAGGTTTGATCAGCCCATTCGTGCAGTTTCCCACGCAGAATGCGCATGTGGTGAGGAGAGAGGCGCGAGTAGGAATCTAAGAAAAGGTCGCACTCTCAGTTGCGCGTCATCTGTGGGGAATACAGGAAAAGAGCCGACGAAACCGCTGCGCGACAGTCGTTTACACTCTTCGACGCGATGTAGTCACCCGCCTGCAGCCAATCAGAGCTCGCAGTCCATCTGTCAGTGTGCGATCGTTCAAGAGGCGGTTGATCTCAAACGCTGCAGCGAGACAGAGATCCAGAATCCTGATTCAGTCACAACAGCTTTCGCCTCCCCCCCACAGTCCGACTTCTCCAGGTTGCATCAGTAAGTATCAGCAGCAGCAGCATCCGATGGCGGACCAAGACGCAGCGGCGCGACCCGCGGACGAGCCCCAGCACACGGCGTACGCGGCGACCGAGACCCCACGCAATGGGGACCCCGACGGTACGCCAGGAGCTGAGAACCGCCTCGAAGTGGCGTTCACGCACGTCGAGAGCCCACAGCAGGAGTCCGCGTCAAAGCAGGCATCGTCCACGGACGGACGGCTCGTGCCGCTCTCGCAGCTCTTCTCGTACGCCGACCGCACGGACAAGCTGCTCATGCTCTTCGGCACAGTCGGTGGACTGGCGGCCGGTCTGTCGCAGCCAATCCAGATCATTCTCTTCGGCGATATCCTCAACTCGTTCAACCCAACGAGCATGTCGTCCTCGGACGAGATGCAGGACAACATCAACTCGGTCGCACTCAACTTTGTGATCGTGGGTGCGTCTGTGATCGTCGCGGGGTTCATCCAGGTCGCGTGCTGGTCGATGACTGCCTCGCGTCAGGCCAAGCGTATCCGAAGTGCATACGTGAGCGCGATCATCACGAAGGAGATCGGCTGGTTCGATGTGAACGAACCGATGCAGCTCGCCACGCGCGTAGCCGAGTCCACAGTCACAATCCAAGAAGGCATGGGTCGCAAGGTCGGTGACGGACTCCATTTCTTCTCGATGGCGTTTTCGGGGATCACCATTGGGCTCATCAAAGGCTGGGAGCTGGCGCTGATTCTGTTGGCATTCACGCCGTTCATCGCATTCACGGCTTTCCTGGCGATGAAAGTGCTCTCGACGGCGACCCAGTCCGGCATCGAGTCCTACGGCAAAGCTGGCGCGGTCGCTCAGGAGTCACTGAGCAACATCCGCACCGTGCACATGTTCAACTCGATCAACCACTTCATCACCAAGTACGAAGATGCTCTCGGACTCTCCACCAAAGCTGGTATCAAGAAGGGCTTTGCTGTCGGTTGGGGCACGGGGCTCATGTTCTTCACGATGTTTTGCACGTACGCGTGCGGCATGTTCTACGGCGCGTTGAAGGTCGCCAACGACAACTTGGACGGCAACACGTGCACGGGCAGTAGCTGCTATGACGGAG